>WWET01005174.1:0-42883 GCA_011038615.1 Limnodynastes dumerilii
CCACTTTTCCAAACCCGCAGCTTAGTAAATCTTGCCCTAAATCTAAGATGACCTCTTTGTGAGTGGGCTCTCTCACCAGTTGCTTAAGGGACACTCCCTGTAATGAATTTAAAATGTCCCCACTTCTAGTGGAGCTTGCTGAAGACTTATCCCAGTTTACATCAGGTAGATTAAAACCACACATGATTATTACTTCTCCTTTTACTGCCATTTTAGCTATGGCTTGCAATAGAACATTGTCCATTTCCTCCTCTTGCCCTGGTGGCCTATATATCACTCCAGTACGAAGAATAACACCCTGGGTTTCTATGGTTATTTAAAATGCCTCAGTTTTTTCTCCAATACACCCTATTAAAGTAGAATTTAACCCTTCCTTAACAAACATTATTACTCCTCCCCCAATTTTTCCTATTCTATCCTTTTTAAATAAATCATGATTTTCATTGCACCATGATTCTGTGATTCCCACAATATCTAGATTATCCCTTGCCATTATTTCGATTAATTCAGGAATTTTATTTCCCAAGCTCCTAGCATTTGCACACATTGCTCTGAGAGGTTGCATTATGAATCTCCTATTTATCAGTTTATTATAATTGCTAGATATGTTGATATTGCTTTTTATATTTTATTTTCCATTTGTTGCTGTGGCTATATTGTCTGTCATTATTGACTGGTCACTCAACACTTTTTGGTTAGGGGAGCAGCTATTTTTATTATTTGTATCACTGCCCCCCTCTACTAGTTTAAATGGTTTCTAATAAAGCCTTCAAACTGCTCACTTAAGAATATCTGTCCCCACAGAAGATGGGTGAAAGCCATCCTTTTCATACAAGTTCCTATTTTGCCAGGTGGAATGGCTATGTGCTATGAGCCCAAATCCTTCCTCATGACACCACAGATTGAAATCATGAATGTGCCACATTCCACATTCTACCTTCTTCATATCTGTGTACTGGCAGCGCTTCAGAAAAAGTAACAGTATTTGGGGAGTGAAAGTGGAGTCTCCCTCTTTCATGTGGACTTCCAGACCTTGGTATGTATGGAAGACATATGGTAGACTGGATAAGGCCTCTATATTAAAATGAATTATGTGGCTGTCTTGTTGGTTTCTTATAGATAAAGTAAACAGCCTTAGAACTGAAATAGATAAGTTTTTAGCAGCTTACAGGGTATCTCTCTGGCAAATTAAATATCTCCTGGGCTACTTGAACTTTTCCTTCTCTGTCATTTCCATGGGCAGAATTTTCTGCAGGATATTGGGCCATAACAGGCCTTTCCAGGCCTCGTCATCTGTTCTGAATCACATGGAATATAAAAGAATATATGAAGACCAGGCTATGTATCTTTGAGCATTTCAAATGCACCAATATATGACTTGCCCATCAATTTTCTAATAAAGAGATACAACTTCATGCATGTGGCAGGGAGGAAAGCCTGGTTTTGGGGCCTACTTGGACAGGGAGTGGTGTGCAGGGTCATGGCCGAAGCATTGGACCAGCAGAGGGTTATCCTAGAATGTATCATTGCTGAAGCTAGTTTCCATATTAATAACAATAGAATTGTTGGTTGAAAGGCTTTAGGATCGAATAATAATCTTTTGGTGCAATAACTGAGGCATAGTTTAGTCCATAAATGCCCTATTCACCTCCAATAAATACTTTAATTAGATATTTAGCTCTTTAATGCCTCAACTTTAATGTCACATTTAAGGAATGTCACATTACAGGGTGGCCAACTGCATTGCGGATCACTTTCTCAATTTTGGTGGAAGTGGTTTCAGAAACTGGTACTTACGCTAAAACCAAGGGTTTACAATGCCCTGATTTCACCCACCTAACCATGGGCCTGATCCAGACTTATGTTTTGCGAAAGTTGAGTGTATGTAAGGAAGTGCGTAAACCCAGGGCAGATTTTCCACAGCGGGTTTCCTTCAGTATGGAACTCAGTTCCATATGGAAGAAGATTCATATGGTGGCCCGTGCCATGTGGTTATGGGTAGCGTGATGGCATGTAGTTATAGTACCTTCCCGAGGCTACTCATCACTAGTCCATTGCACCTCCAACAATTGGCTGCTGGCCTATCAAGCTGCAGCAAATACTATTTAAATCACCAGTAGCTCACTCAAAGTTGTCGGTTACAAAATCCTGGTCTCCGCTTGCGCTCTCCTGCTTGTTTGCTTTCTGATATATCATTTACGATTACTGAGTGACCCTTCCTTTGTTATTCCCTGCTTCACTCCTTGGGCCTGATCCAGAGCTACGGCCGCAAGCGATCGTACGCCGATCGTAAGCGAAAATTCGTGAAAAAAAACGCACTACGCATGTGCAGTATGACAACTTCCGGTCGACCGAAGGACATGAGCGAACAGCGAGCATATTTTCAGCGTATTTTTCGCCCAAGGGGCGTGCGTTTTGTACGACGATAGTCTGGACGCTCGAGTTACTACACAGAGGCGGGGATAGCCATTTAAATTGTACAGTATGGGCGTGCTAAGCCCAGTACGACCAGCGTATCGGTACGAAAATTCGCACGTACGCTGGAAAATCTTAGGGTAGGGTTCAGCCGCCGTAAGCAGGTACAATCAATGGGAGTGTTATGGGCGTGAAAGTTTATACACCCGGGCGAACGTACGCTACGCTCGCGGGCGATCACGGTCGTAGGTCTGGATCAGGCCCCTTGTCTTTACTCTCCTGACCCTTTGTCTTCCCCTTAAACTCCCTGTGTCTCCCTGTCCCTGGCATGTTTGTTGACGGCACTCTTATAATGTGCGTTCTGTGAGGGTGTGTGTGTTCGAGTCCCTGTGCATTTTGTACAGATTTGTTTGTGTTGGCTTAGTTCCTTTTTCCTTTCCCCTCCTTTCTCCACCTGGCTCTGTGTTCATACCCCTGGTTCCCTGGTAGTTTTGTCTGTTGTCATCTTGGTCTCTATCCTGATCCCTCCAGGGGTCACGTCCAAGGGCATGACCTGTTAGGTGCCTGCAGCCCAGATTATCCCCATCATCAGTGGATTAGTGAAGCCCTGGCCCTAGTCAGACTTTGCACACTGGTTGGGTCATCTGTAATACAATGCATTCTGCAAGCCTACACCCCGCAACAGTGGCAGGGTAAGACATGCAGAATAGGATGTGGGGGGGGCGACAGTTAGCAGTTCTGTATGGATCTATGTGCACATGATCACAGATCCATACAGAACAGTTATGTTAGTTTTATGGCGCCGGATTTTGTATAAGGTCCGCACAAATGAGGAGTGTGACAGGGGTGTTCGCTTCCCTCTTCTGTGCAGACCTACGTATGTAAGACATGCAAATGTCTGGATAAGGTCCCATATCTTTAAAGCTGGCTGAGATTTCCATCATTGTTCAGCTCAAGGGATGAGGTTCCATGGTCCTCAAAGCCCTTAAGAGATGGTGCAGGCACAGGCTTGACCTTTCATAAAAAAATCTATAGATATGCAGATATTCATAAATATCTTGTGTTGGGTAATTGGGGATAGCAAAAAGTGAATATAAGGGTTTATTATTCCAGGTGACTTATTTATGTGCATTCTCTGGTCCTTTTATAGTTAGGGTATTAGTAACTCATTTTCTTTCTCAGGGCTTATATCAGAGGATGGCGTGATTGGAGTTGACGCAGTCTGATTTTAAAATCATCAGATATAAGCCATATCAGGCAAGCAGAGGCGCATGGGTAAAGCTACAGCGCTTTGAGCAAACTACCATTTACCCTGGCCGGTCCTGGGAGTGGCCGTTTGTTAGACCTTTAGCAGTGGAGACGTGAAGAGATTTCCCCATGTTTCCTCTGTTGTATCTTCATCAGTGCTCTTCCTCCACCTCAGAAGTTCCTTTTACTTGATTTTTGCTACATGGTTTGTCTTGTCCAGTGTCTTATTCTATATGCAGACTCTTCTCTTTTTTACAATCTTTCTTCTAGGTGACTTTACAAGTAACTTTTCGTGTACAGGGTCTGGCTAATATTATGGAACAATGAAGTTTAACTTCTAATTTAACTTTAATGTTCAGGGACCTCACATGCATGTCTGGATGTAGATCCATCCCTACAGCCTGCCCCATCGGATGAGTCTCCTAGCATAAGGAAATGAGTTCTGTACAGAAGGAGATCTGTTGCGTCACATATGGCAAACACATGTGCAGTGCCAAAAAAAACTAAAGGATTAGGTCCCAGATTTGTTTGTTCATCCTTTTTTTTATTTATTTATTTTGAATCTCTTTAACATTATTTTTTTAAACTTTTATAGCAAATATGTTATTTCGTTTGGCTTAGTTCATTATAATTATAATTGTGTATTTGTTTTGCACTGCAATCACGTGCATCACCAGATGTTTTGAAAAGGTATTTATTAAAATCAGTCATTATGTCAATACGTGGATAACACATTTCTGCTGTCTATTCCTTAAAATTGAAGCTGAAATGCCCTTCTTGTCTTAATCTTAAAGTATTGACCTCTGTAAAGCCGTGTTGATGAAAGAATTTCAGTGTGATTTTTCATCTGATTGTAAACATACATTTGTGACCTTCTCCAGTTTCCTATATACAAACCCATGTTTTTTTCTCCTCTTAAATAAAATGCTTCATTCTGTCTGTTATTGTTTTATAATAAGGTGTATTTTTCAACATGGGTTTTTTGTACCTGCTGTCCTATTCTTTGTCTTGGCATTGGAACATGGGTATGGAGGGGTGTTGAAAGGGGGATAATTTACCAAAAGTGAAGGTGGCGCCATGCATAGGAGATTAGGGGTTGCATTGTCATAAACACTCATTAGTAATATGTCAGCCAATTGTAAGTATCCAGCCGGCAGATTACTTATGAGACCATGGGCCTGATCCAGACCTACACCGATGCAGCGTGCACTCTGCCCGACACTCCCCTGTGCAAGCGTATTTTCCCTTGCTTACGCTGGCTGAAGGCTACCCTAGCTTCAGCCGGACTAAGGAAGGAAAAATACGCTCACACAGGAGCATATGCCCGCTAACCCCCCCCCCACCCACCTACACTAATCTGAATGTAGTAACGCTAGGGGGCGCCTGATCAACGATCGGGCGTTGCCGTAGCTACACCAGGCAACATCTGCCCGGCTCGGATGTAGCTAAAGCCGATCTTACATTGCCGGCTGGCGTCTTAACGTCATATGAGTAAAATGCATAAGATATATCTTTCACTCTCAGAACTGTCCATGATGTAGGTGTTAAATTTGATCCTCGTAGCTAAAACATTCCAAATTCAGCATTATTTATTTATTTATTTAACAGGTTGTATTCTTTCCATGCAGGGATATATCTTTGAATTGCTTACTGCACACAGATACTGACCAGCTTTACTATCACACTGTTATTTAGACTTGGAATAGGACACATCACCTCTCAACTCTAAAACTGATTGCAACAGATGAAATATGACTCCCCTGCAATCAGCATGGTTTAGCCCATGCGTAGTAGGTCATTTCGGAAGATTGCGCTAGTCAGTAATTACATTAGTCAGAGCTTCTTAAGTGTGAATCAGGTCTAAATATTGCTTTTACTTCTTTATTTTGTGCAAATGATGTTACATGAAACTCTAAGTCCCTAAATGGTAACTATATTTTATTCTTATATGTAGTAGCCAATAACATATCACTTTAATATTATTCATTTGCAACATGGCAACTCATAAGACACAGCAGACAAAAACTATGATGTCCAATTTATTGAAAGTTTTTGTCATTTACATGAATATGAAATACTGTTAGAACTTTTATCGATGATTTGTATTGATTGTATTGAGTGTCAGGGCCGCCATCAGGGGGTTACAGCCGGGACTACTGTCCCGGGCCCGCAGCTGATGGGGGCCCGCCATTATTACAGGGCCAATGCGCAAAGGTCTCTGGGGCCCCACCCAAATGAGGGTCCTCGATGACATCACATAGGGGGCGGGGCCGCTGGAGTGCCCCATAAATTCGTTGTGTGCGTTTCTGCGGATGTGTGTATAATGTGACTTGCTTTTTTATCTCATTAAGCAGCATTACATCACATATTTTCTATATTCTTTTATTCTAAAGCGGTTAATACGATGTCCCTCTTGCCTTTCTAAGTAAAGCTCATTATAGCTTACATGACATCCTTTGCAATGTAACATACTTGAACTGCAATCCAAATCCAAATTTTTGTTTATTTTGTATGAGAGAGAAGGTTATATTAAGAGGGACTGCACAAAGGATTAGCCTAATCCGATTAGGACCACCTAAAGCACCTGTCTACAGTACATTCAAGTTTTGTCAGGATGAAAAAATATAGAAAGGGTAACATTTTATTAAACAGTAATCTTTACTGAATGAGGACTAAAACATACAGAGAATTACTCATTTAAACCTGTTATGTTAGCACATGGGTGATTGACTGTAATCATTTTAATCTTGATGCAGTTTTGATTAGACAGTACCAGTTAAGGGGACTGCCCTCATCCCAGTAGTCATGAATTTGGTATATGCTTTTAACAAAGGCTTATTAAAAAAGCGGAATAGAGTGTTTTGGAATGCCACATACTTATACATACATGCATACATACATACATACATACATATATACATACATACATACATACATACATACATACATACATGCATATATACATACATACATACATACATACATACATACATACATACATACATACATACATACATACATACATACATACATACATACATACATACATACATACATACATACATACATACATACATACATACATACATACATACATACATACATACATACATACACATGCTTAGACATGCATACATACATACATACATACATACATACATACATATATACATACATAAACACACATGCTTAGACATGCATGCATACATACATACATACATACATACATATATACATACACACACATGCTTAGACATGCATGCATACATACATACATACATACATACATACATACATACACATGTTTAGACATGCATACATACATACATACATACATACATACATACATACACATGCTTAGACATGCATGCATACATAGATATCTGACCAGATAACAATATACTTTTCCTAAAATGATCTGATGGGCACTAGACTCACAGAGAAGCCATAAATCTTATGCCTGTCAGCAAGTTGAAGGGAGAGAAACTGAGCTCATAGATTGTATTCAGTTTCAGTTTCTGAGTGAAGCATGTCAGCACTCCTCTAGCTGACCCAATGATATTTATGCAGAATAGGATGAGTGATCTAAAATTATAGCTTAATGGTGCAGCAGTTTCACATACTGGGCCTGATTCACACTTAAGAACGCGATAGGTTCCTAAATATAGGCACCTAATAGCAATGAAACTCCGGCACGCCCTCGGTTTTCAGGTTCTTATGTGACTTACGAGTGCCATAGGGCTCCCTTAACTGTAGGTTCACATTTGAATGCGTAGGGCATCTACTTAGGAACTTAACTGCATAACCGCGCCTTCATTTGGTCATTTAAATGCCTCTCTCCACCCAAATCTGCGTATCTGCCTAGTTACTTATTCACAGAACGCCCTTTTTTGCGTATGTTACTACGAACCTAGAAACTTTAGGTGCGTAATGTATAAGGACGTAATTTGCATGCGTAAGTCCAACGCAAACAGCGTATAAAAGTTACTCCGCAAGCGCATTGCATCCGTTTTTAAATATACGCACCTAAAACTATGCAGATTCTTAAGTGTGAATCAGGCCCACTGTATGCATTGTACTTACTGTACTACTTAATGGAAGCCGTTTTAAGCCTGCCTATCACTGCAAGAGGAGGAGGCTTTCAGTATCTTCTAAACTTCTTGCGCATTCGCAGTATAGGTATTTAAAACTGCCATCTGCTGTCTGCAGAGTGTCACTGCACTGTATTTAAGCCATTCCCGAAAGTTATAGAGTGGCGAAGCTTATCAACAGCCGCCATGCATACCACACCATGACGGCAGTATAGGAAAGGTATAACTGGGCACATCTGCACATATACAAAACTCCCTCGTAAACATTAAAAATGCCATGATGAATAGGCCCACATTCATAAACTGCCAGCGATGACATGTGATGTTCGTGGCGATCACCATGGAAACAGTAGTTTTTCGTATCGATCATCAATTCGTAAATACAGATCACTTCTATTTCATGCTATAACAGCTATTTTCACATGAAAACAAAGTGATCTTTTTTTAGTTAATGGAGCCCATGCTCCATTCCCCAAGGCCTCCTTCTCCTGGGTCTCCACTGCACCAGTGCTTGAGGAGGACTTGAGGTATGGAGTAAGCTCAGTGGACAGACACATATGAGATCTATGTCATATTTGGTAACTTGTAATAAAACTTTGAAAGCAGTGGGGAAGTCTACTTGAAGAAGTCTTTTTTTTATTTTAGTTGGATGACACCAAAGGTCTTCTTGTTATTAAGATGATTGAACCTCACTTATTAAAACATGGTTCAATATTTCTTTTGGCTAAGGTGTGCCTTGAACTGAAAACGTACGGGAACCTCTCTGACCTACACACAATATTCTACTTCCTATAAAAAAAATACAGTATATGACTTTTTAAGCCAGACAACTGAAAAACGACTTCAGACATGATGTTAGTAATAAGTTATTCTAGACAGCATGCTGAAATCTATTTGTGCTACTGGATTAAAAGGTGCTGTCAGGAGCAGTGTGCTTTTCTCATCAGTTTAAACAACTGACTTGGAATTTTATCTGCACGCATTTTTCAGTTTAAAATATCATCTGTCTTTTCCGATTAAATTAGATGATTCATATACAAAGTTAAGTAAGGAAATGGGGAAGAGACAGGCAGCTTTTGTTTTCTTGTTGTTTTCGTACACTATGTACCATGTGGGAGATTCATTGGAGATCATTAGCATAAAAGCTCATTCAAAAAGTTTTGTGCAAATTAGTATGTGTATGTTACTGTAGTTTAGGCTGGTGTTTAATATCTGTCTGTCTATCTGTCTATCTATCTATCTATCTATCTATCTATCTATCTATCTGGACCGCAAAGGTGCGGGAAATCGGTAACGCGAACGCACGCGCTCGTGCACGTGCGTCGTGACGCTCATCCACACTTTCACGGGCTTTGTTACATTCAAATAAAACATTGATATTAATCCCAAAAGGACTCAAAAGGACAATGTAACTTCCTAGCAAGTGAGTGCTAATTTGTACTGTAAACAAGGCTTTTCCCTTAGTACGTAAGAGCTAAATATTTAAATGAAGGTATTTGCACATCAGAAGGATACCTTCTGGTGTACAAAGTTACTTAAATATTCATCAACTTCCTTAGTAAGTAAGGATATATATACTGTATGTATATATATATATATATATATATATATATATATACACACACACATTAATAAACATATTAACACACGGGGTTTGTCAATACTTGATGTATAAAAATGTTCCTATTTATTAAAACTGTGTCTTATTTCTACATACGGAGTAATCAAGAAAAAACAGCAGGACAACGAATGAATGCACTATTTATGTCATGTTTATAGTCATAGGGTAGATAAAATCATAACCCATAATGTTAGCTTAGTCGCTGATAGACCGCATGTCTGCGGCAGTAGTTATGCGCATTGCTAGTTTTAGAGTAAAAACTGTGTATGAATGAATGATATACTGATGACCCTCTGGGAGATGAACAATGGAAGACCCCAGGACCAATGACAAGCCAAGAACCAAGGAAGGATTGAAATCTCTCCAATCAACGGACCAGCGGCGATTCCTTTCACCAATGGACATAAAAGGACTTTGTTTTGGGACATTCACTCTCATCTCTTCCTGAGAAGACGCCTGGATAGACGTCTTGCCGCTGGTTGGTCGCGCTGCGCTGCTGATTGTATCAATTGAAGCTGTACCTTGTTGTTAACTCTTTCCTTGATGAGATAATACACGCTTTCGTAAGTTTGAACGAATCTTCGCCTCTGTGCTAATTTTTGTTATTATTGCGTATAATTGCGTACTGACGCACGGGGTACTTTTGGGGGTACAATTCAATTACAGTATTAACAAACCCTATACGTTTCGTCATAGAGACTTTGTCAGGGGGCGTGGAATGTAAACATTGAAGCTTTACTTATATACACATTGGCTATCATAGCTACAGCTGATTCATCTTAATATTGTACAATACAAATGTCCAAAACCGCCGTATATAAGGTTCAACTATAAAATACCATCTAGCAAGTTGACATTCTAAAATTAAAATCAAAATTAAAAAGTATATCATACATTTACATTACATTGTTTGTGAACTATGTTCATATTTAAAAGATTCCACACAGGTATTGAAGAGTTTGGAAAACCTAGTTTGGGAACCAGTGTATAGTTTTTGTTCAATAGATGTGCAGTCCCTGTATACCTCGATCCCTCATGATCGGGGTATACAGGTACTTAAAGAAGTCTTTCAAAATGACCTTTGCTGTCTTAGGATAGAATATCCTTTTTGTTGGATTGTACCCATTTTGTCCTAACTAGAAATTATTTTATATTCTTGGACAATTACTTCCTGCAAGTGACTGGGACGGCGATGGGGACAGTTTTGGCTCCCAGCTTTGTGAAATTATATTTGGGAAGCTGGGAGCGAGAACATATATATATATATATATATATATATATAGTCCCCTGGATAGTTTGCCCATCATTTATTATAAACGTATAAAAGTATAAATTGACGATATTTTGATCGTCTGGAATGGGACTCAGGGAGCCTTTGATATTTTTGTACAATCTTTAAATGTCAATTCTTACGGGTTACAATTTACAGCCAAATTTATTAAAGAAGTGGATAGTAATGGATATTTACAGTATAAGAGTTGGAAAACTGATATTTCATTCTCCCAGTTCATCAGATTAAGCAGAAACTGCTCAACAATTGAGACGTATGATGAACAGACAGAGGGGTATAGAAAAAATTTTGTAGAGCGAGGATATCCTCTTGATCTTATAGAGAACGGTTTTATGAAAGCAAGAGAGTCTAATAGAGACTCCTTGCTGACGTATAAAGCAAAAGAATAATAAATGTTAATCGTTCCTTATGTCCATTTGTGACAAACTTTAATGCTGCAGGAGGTAAGATAAAAACATAATTAAAAAACACTAGCACATTTTGTCGCTGGACCCAGTCTTAGCCCACATCTTCCATCTAAACCTGAGGTGAGCTTTAGACATGCTAAAACAATTAAATCTATGGTAGCACCTAGTCATTTTCAAATATTAGATAGACCTAGTTCAGTTTCTTCTATCATGTCTGTGGTAGGATTTTATGCGTGCTGAAGTTGCAAAGTGTGCAAATTTGTACACAAAGACAAAAAAAACCTTCAGAAACTCAAAGGGAGACAAAGTATATAAAATATGCAAAAGATTATCAATTGTCATCTGCTCGACGGACAAGGGCAGTGGTGTGATTATCTTAGGCACAACTGATTGTGTTGTCAAAGCTATAAAATAACTAGGGATGCTAAATTTTATTGAAGATTAGCTGGAGATCCTACATTTCAGTTTAAAAGGTCTCTAGGGGATCTTAATGAATGAAGCTCTGGTAGATGGAGTGATATCCAAAGAGAAGTTTATTTTTATTTTCCCTTCACACATGGTGACACCTCCATCTTTTGTCTTTTACCAAAAATCTACAAGTTTCTTACTGCATTATCTGGGTGCCCTATTATTTCAGGGGTGGAATCTCTCACGTCTAATCATTCTCTTTATGTTGGCACTTTTTTCAGCAGTTGGTTGTCTTTCTGGAGTTTTACCTGTGGGACTTGGTCCACCTTATTAAGCAATTGGAAAAGGTGAAGTGGAGGCAGCGCCTTGACTTCCTAACTATGGATGCTCAGGCCATGTACACTAATATACCCCATGAGAAGGGGGTTCAAATTATCACCCAAACATTGAAATCAATGGGTGGGACTGCTAAGACACACCAACGGTTGCTTGTGGATGCTATTTGTTTTTTTCTACATCACAATTATTTTCGGTTTGATAAATCTTGTTTTTTTCAGATGATGGGCACGGCCATTGCAACCAAGTTCTTCGCCTTTTAATCTGAATATATTTGGAATGGCCCCTGCAGAGTGAACCTGGTTTTCTATTGATGATTTGTTTTTCATTTAGGATGGTGGTGAATCTTTGGCACTTCAGTTTGTTGATTTTCTTAATTCTAATTCTAAAAGGAGCTGAGCACTGATTAAGTTGGAAGGAATGTAAATGACCAACTGGGTCCCCATTTCACAGTAGTCAGTTTATTAGTTGGTAATGTTAGGAATTTTCTGGAAGTATGTAAATAGTGAGAGGTTTGTAATTGGTTAGTTAAGAGGGATGGGGTTAGGGTCAGGTGTTATAGTTTATAAATTGTTACATGTGTGTGGCTGTCTCTCTTTGTTGAGAAATCCGTTAGAAAGCTGAGTAGCTTGCTGCATGTTTTTTCTGGTTTTCTCTATTGGAGTATTTTACTGTATTCATTGCTTGTGTGCTGTCTCTTGCCTGTATTTCTTTTTCTATATTGTTCTATTCTCAGTTTTTATTCCTGTTTTTCGATCTTACTATCTGTCCCTTTTTTTTCTACTTTTCATACTGCCTTTTGGTATTTACGCTTGTTTCTTTTTTTCCTTCTAATTCTTTCTCTTACCTTTTTCTGATGGCCCAGGCTGTGCATAGGCGCACTCCATTTCTTGGAGTCGGAGGCTGAAGGCGAGAGTGTGAGGCCTTCTGCGTGCTCTTTGTTGTTATGGAACCGATTGCCCAAGGTGCAGAGTCAAACTATCTGGTGGTGTTTGCCAGAGCCCCTGATGGTGGGGATGGACTGGAGTGGCGCCCAAGCAGCAGGTCGAGATCTTTGGCGAATGGTTCCACAGAAAGCAGGAAGGGAATAGACAAATGGAAACAGGTCAGGTACCGAGTGACGTGATAGGATGAATTACTAAAGGAGTGGTGCCCACTAATTCTGACAAGGATAACGGAAAACAGCATCTTAATTAGTCAGACCACTGACGTGCTGCAAGAGGCAGAGGTGAGTATTTTAGCACAGTATACAGCCAGGACACTGACTAGAGTTAGAGACAAAGGGCAGTAAGTCAACACAGAATTCAGCCAGTTACCTGGCATGCTTAGAGACTCAAGGTAAGTATATAGCAGAGAATACAGATAGTACACTGACTAGAATTAAAGACAAAGGGTAGTTAAGCAGCTCAGTATTCAGCCAGTTACCTGGCATGCTTAAGAGACTCAAGGTAAGTATAATTGCACAGAATACAGCCAGTTCACTGACTAGAGATAGAGTCAAAGGGTAAATTAACAGCACGATATTCAGCCAGTTACCTGGCGTGCTTAGAGACTCAAGGTTAGTATGACTGTAAAGAATGCAGCCAGAACACTGACTAAAGTTAGAGACAAAGGGTAGTAGCAGCAGCACAATTATAGAGAATACACTGACAGTGAGCAGAACAAAGATGCAGACAGGCTACAACACAAAGATACAAGCAAGAAAACAAGAAAGGCTAACAACAGACTTCCAAGACTTACAGCAGGACACTCAAACAAGAGCAGACAGCAGGCATACGCTTCAGATAAGAAACACTATCACCAGCGCCCACATGCAGGGACACCGGGGATTTAATGATGTGGCCACCAATCAGCACGTGGGAGAGAAGTCAGGTGGTGACGCTGGCCGGAGCGAGGAGAGGCGTGCTGTGCGCATGTGGGTGATTGGCTGGCGTCCAGGTCTCCTAGCAACGACCTGGACGCATGGTCCTGCATCAGAGATGGAACCCTGTGAGCTCCGTTACACGCCAGCACAGCCAGATGCCGGCATTTAACATTTACCCCCCCCCCTCTGACGAGGAGTTAAGGAACCCCTAATAGCTGGTTTGTCAGGATTTCTCTTATGGAACTTTTTGATAAGAGCGTTGGCATGGATATCTTTGGCTGGAATCCATTCTCTCTCTTCAGGTCCATAACCTCGCCAATAGACAAGGTAATAAAGCTTCCCTCTACTAAACTTAGAGTCCAGAATGGATTTGATGACAAACTCTTCCTGACCATCCACCCAGATCGGAGAGGGTCAAGAAGGGAGATTGGTTTTGAATTTCTTAGAGGTCCTTAGAGGCTTGAGTAACAAGACATGGAAAGTGCTTGGAATTCACAAAGTAACTTAAAACAGAAGGCCACTGGATTTACCTCTTTAATGATGCGAAACGGGTCAATGAATCGAGGGCCTAATTTGGGAGAATCTTGACGAATCTTGATATTTTTGGTGGACAACCAGACTCTATCTCCCACCTTAAATTTGACCTTAGAGCGATGTTGGTCTATCCTAGACTTGCAGACAAATGCAGCTTTTTTGAGAGGTGTCCGAACCTTCTGCCAAATGGAACGTAAATACCTGGAGAATTGAGAAATTGTGCAGTTTGAGGTGGAGATAATGATGTAGCTCGAGGATGATACCCTAGTACACAAAAAAAAGGAGATACTTTAGAGGAGGAATGAGTGGAATTGTTATAGGCAAACTCATCCAAGGAAATGTTAGATGCCCAATCCTTCTGGGACAATGAAGAGTAACATCTTAAAAATTGTTCTAGAGCCTGATTGACTCTCTCTCATTTTGCCCATTAGACTTAGGATGATACCCAGAGGATAAACTTACATTAATTTGTAGCAAAGCGCAAAAAGCTCTCCAAAACTTAGCAATGAATTGCGTGCCGCAATCCGAGACCATGTTAGAAGGTAATCTGTGAAGACGAAAAATGTGGGAAAGAAATGTCAGCCAGAGATCTGGCGCTGAGCAAGCCTTTAAGAGGTACAAAATGGGCCATCTTGCTGAACCTTTCTACTACTACCCAACTGGTAGTATTGCCTTGAGAATTGGGAAGATATGTAATAAAGTCCATCGACAGATAGGTCCAGGGGTGTTGAGGTATAGCAAGAGGAAGCAATGGTCCACACTAAGAAAACCTGGGAGATTTGTTTTGTGCCATACAGAACAGGTACTAACAAATTTTTTCACATCCTGAAGTAATGAGGACCACCACACTACTCTGGAAAGCAGGTCATAGATCTTATGTGCCCCAAAATGTCAAGCCGGTCTTGCAGAATGACCTTCCAGAAGAGTGACTTGCGAAGAGTGACCGTGACGAAAAAACGATTCACTGGCTTAGAATTGGGAGTTGAGTCTTGAAATTTCAACAGTTGAGAGTGCAAATCTTGTGTCAAACCAGCAATGATAGAATTAGAAGGTATGATGGGTAGTGGTTCTTTAGAACTTGAGCCTTCTGACAGGAAAGATCTGGAGAGGGTATCTGCTCGCCGATTCTGAGGCCCTGGACGATAAGTGATGACAAATGAAAAACGGGTGAAGAAGAGAGCCCAGCGAGCTTGGCGAGGGTTTAACCTCTTGGCCACTTCAATGAACACCAGGTTTTATGGTCGGTCAGAACTGTGATTTGATGGGAAGCTCCTTCTAACCAGTGTCTCCACTCCTCGAAAGCCAGTTTTATTGCAAGTAACTCATGATTCCCAACATCATAATCCCTTTCACAGGAGGAAAACTTCTGTGACATGTAAGCACACGGGTAAAGTATTTGATCAGTGGAATCCCATTGGCATAAGACTGCTCCTGCACCTATGTCTGAAGCATCGACTTCCACAATGAAGGGAATGGGATGACGCAGAATTGGGGCAGTAGTGAAGGCAATCCTCAGATCCTTAAAGGCTTGCACAGCTTGTGTTGGCCAATTAGCAGTGTCAGAATTTTTCTTTGTCAGGTCAGAAATAGGAGCGACACAGGAAGAAAAGTGGTAAATGAATCTGCGATAGTAATTTACAAAACTTAGAAATCTTTGAATGGCTTGAAGATCTGTGTGTTGATCCCAATCCAATATTGCCTGTATAAAACCCTTTTGTGGTAATTATGTAACCTAAGAGCAATACACTGGTGACTTCAAACTCACACTTTTTTGGTTTTGCATAGAGATGATTGCGGCGGAGACGAGTGAGAACTTTACGCACATGGGAGCGATGTTCTGATAGGGACTTGGAGAAAATCAAGATATCACCCAAGTAAACGATTACAAAGATTCCAAGAAAATCACGGAGAACATCATGGATTAAATCTTGAAAAATGGCAGGGGCATTACAAAGGCCAAATGGCATAACCAAATACTCATAATGACCCGAGGTGGTGTTAAATGCCGTTTTCCACTCGTCTCCTTCACGTATTCTGATGAGGTTGTATGCTCCTCGTAAGTCAGTTTTTGAGTAGATGACTGCACATTTGAGGTTGTCAAAGAGATCTGAAATCAGGGGCAGAGGATACTTGTTCTTTATGGTAATCTTTTTTAATGCCCTAAAATCTATACATGGGCGAAGGCTTCCGTCTTTTTTGGAAACAAAAAACCCCCAGCTCCCAAGGGTGAACGAGAGAGCCTAATAAAACCTTTTTGCAAGTTTTCTTGGATATATTTATCTATTGCTTTGTTTTCAGGCTGAGCAAGGGAAAAAAGTCTGCTTTTGGGAAAAGAAGCTCCTGGTGTTACGGTACTGTATAAGACCGAACGGACCTGATAGTGCAGAGACGGAAGAGAACACTGACAAGTAGAGTAGTTGCAGGTCCAACTCAGGAGTGTAGCTTGTGAGCATAGCAAGAGAGACATGAAAAGAATTCGGAATCCTCATGTTGCTTGGAAGGTCCAACCTGACGGCCACCTGATTTATGCGTTTAATGATTGAGAAAGGTCCAAGAAAGTGGGGACCTAATTTCTTGCAGGGTTGACGAAGCCGAATGTTTTTGGTGGATAACCAAACTCTGTCGCCCACCTTGAAAGAATGACTCCTCCTATGGAGATCAGCCTTGGCTTTGGAGGAAATGGATCCTTGTAGTAAAGATTGACTAACTCTGGTCCAGATAGATTTAATCTTTTTGGCGATCCTTCGTGAATTAAAGTCTGTTCCACCTCAGGCTGAAGAAACGAGTTAGCTTGAGGATGGTACCCGTAGGTACAAAAGAAAGGAGAAACCTTCGTAGAGCTGTGAGAGGCATTGTTATATGTGAATTCGGCCCATGCAAGGTTTTGAGTCCAATTGTCCTGAAACTTGGATGTGTAGCATTGCAGATATTGTTCCAAATTCTGGTTGACTCATTCCGTCTGGCCATTAGATTGTGGATGATAACCAGAAGACAGGCTGAAATTAATACGGAGAAGTTTGCAGAAAGCCCTCCAGAACCGAGCGATGAATTGTGAACCTCTATCGGAGAAAATATCTGACGGAAAACTGTGGAGCCGGATGATATGAGTAACAAACAAATCCGCTAGCTCTTGCGCAGAAGGAAACCCTTCCAAGGGTACGAAATGGGCCATCTTGGTGAACCTATCTACGACCACCCAGATGGTGGTATTGCCAGAGGAATTGGGAAGGTCTGTTACAAAATCCATGGACAGGTGGGTCCAAGGCCGCTTGGGAATCGGTAGAGGAAGAAGAAGACCTGCTGGAGGAGTGCGAGAAAATTTATTCTGAGCACAAATGGTGCAAGCACTGACGTCTTTAGACATGGCTGGCCACCAGACAACACGGGATAGAAGATCAATGTCAGGTCCCGTATCGCGCTGGCCACCCGCTCCCTCAGATTCCTCTTACCTGATTCAGCGTGGAACAGCATGCCCTGCAGCTCTGGCGCCCTCTCTTCTCCCTCGGTCCTCAGCATCTGCAGCACGCGTCTCTCCTCCCCCTGGCGTCCCTCGCGGCTGGTTGTCAGGGACGCAGATTCTGTTTCTCTGTCGTGCTGGCGTCGGGCCGTATCCTAGCAACCTGGACGCCAGCCTATCTCCTCCATTGGCGCGTCCGCGGCTCGCTCCTATAGGCTCTCTCTGGTATTTAGCTTCCTGGTTCCATGCCACACGCGCCGGTTATAGCTTCTATTTAGCTTTTATGGCCAGCTCTCTTTGCCTTGTGCCTTCTTGTCTCTTCTGTGATTTTTGAGTGTCCCATATCTGCCCAGCCTGGTTCCTGCCTGTCTACCTCTTGTGTCACTTCTCATATCTTACCCTTTCTGTTGTTTATCCATTGTGGTTTACCCCTTGCTTTCCTGTGTGCAAGTGATTGTATCCCTTAGGGGATCTCCTTTGGTTTGAGTGTGAGTGTGATTGCCCCTCCCCCGTTCGTTGTGTCAGTCCGGTTTGTCCTGTGTTCCTTTCTTTGGTCTGGTGTCATTGTTATCTGTTGCTTGTTGTTCGTCTCAGGTCATATTCTGCTGACCTGACTCCTCCCACTTACTCCTCTCTCTACTCTCGCTCTATCTCATTCTATCTGTTCTTTCTATTCTTCTCCCGGGTTTTCTCTGAAGGTGCGTATCCTGACGAAGTCCCACCAGCTCCAGTCTATCCCCACCATCAGGGGCTCTAGCGAACACTCAGACGGAAATCAGGCTCTACAAACCGGTGAGTTACCTGTTTCTCCTTTACCTCTTGTCTGGTCACCCCGGTTCCCTGTCGGGGTAAGCCCGGGGTACCATTACCTTGTATATTTCTTGCATAGGGGTCATAACAATCAAGAGTCTTCTAGACTTCAGGGTGACCAGCGGTCTTACAAGAATGAGTCTCCATCAGTACCGCTTTTCTGAGATCCTGAGTTACAAATAGCCGATTGTGTGGATCTTGATTGGGAGCTTGATCCTGAGATTGCAGGATGAGGGAATGAAGGTCTCTGGTGAGTCCCACAATGATTGATGTAGACGAGATAATAGGAAGGGAGGGAGTGGAGGGAGCATGATCCGGCTCGAAAGAGCGTGATAAGGCGTCAGCCCGCTTGTTCTGTGAACCTGGTCGGTAAGTGATGATAAAATTGAACCTGGTGAAGAACAAAGCCCATCTGGCTTGCCTAGGATTCAACCTTTTAGCCGCTTCGATATAGGCTAAATTCTTGTGGTCAGTTATAACGACAATGGTGTGTGAAGCCCCCTCCAACCAATGTCTCCACTCGTCGAAAGCCATCTTGATGGCGAGTAATTCCCTGTTGCCCACATCATAGTTTCTTTCCGCAGGAGAAAATTTCTTGGAGAAGTAGGCACAGGGATATGTCTTAGAATCTTGCGGATCTTTTTGGGATAGGACCGCGCCAGCACCCATATCAGAGGCATCCACCTCGATGATAAAGGGACGATCCGGATCTGGATGACGGAGGATGGGAGCAGATACAAACGCTTGTTTGAGATCGTGGAATGCTTTGGTTGCGGCTGGAGTGTGGCTCCTGGCACAAGATCGATGGCGCAGTCTGAAGCTCGGTGAGGAGGTAATTCTTCTGAGGCCTGATCCGAGAAGACATCTGCAAAGTCCGAGTATTGTACTGGAAGACCCTTCAGGTTAGTCTGTCCCAAGCGGATGGGATGAGAGAGACATACCCCTATACAGGCCTCGCTCCAACCCAGGATTTCACCTGTGGTACAGTTGATGCGAGGATTATGAGCCTTCATCCAGGGATGACCAAGGACTATGCGAGCTGCGGGGCAGCGGATGAGGAGAAATTCCAGGATATCTGAGTGACAGACCCCTATGGAGAGTTTGAGAGGAACGGTGCGATTCAAGATGAGCCCTTCTAATAGTGGTCTTCCGTCCAGACCACAGGCGGTGACCGCAAAGGAGATGATCCTGGTCTTGATACCCAAGGATCGGGCAAAATCAATAAAATTTCCGGCCGCGCCACTATCGATGAAGGTAGAGACACTGACCTCTTGGTCTCCGATTGACAGGCGAGCTGGAACGAGAAGGGAATCTTTAGAAGAAAGGAAGTGAGTACCCAGACGGAGCCCTTCCATCTCCGTCTGGGTTAAGAGTTTCCCGACGAGGTGGTTTTGTTGGGGCAGTTATCTGCCCGATGAGCCTTCCCACCACAATAAAGACAAAGCCCGAGTGTGCGTCGACAAGTCTTTTCTTGTTTAGTTAGGCAGTAGGAACCAACCTGCATGGGCTCCTCGCCCACTGTGGTATCGACTGGAAACTGGACAGGGGTCAGCAAAGAAGACGAATCTCTTTCCACCCGGCGTTCTTTCAGATGAAGATCCACTTTGATGGAAAGGCGCATAAGGTCTTCCAAACTCTGCGCCTGAGGAAACTGTACCAGAGAGTCTTTTATCTGTTCCGAAAGACCAACACAGAACCGGCTGCGTAATGCGGGATCATTCCATCCAGAGTCATGTGCCCAGCGACGGAATTCTGCACAATATTCCTCTGCCAGTCTTCTTCCCTGGCGTAAGGCACGTAGTTTAGCTTTGGCCGTTGCTGTACGATCCGGGTCATCATACAAGAGACCCAAAGCATCGAAGAAGGCATCGACAGTCTGTCGGGCAGGTTCTTGGGGAGAAAGGCTGAAAGCCCACGCCTGGGGGTCACCTTGCAGGAGTGAAATAATCAAGCCGACTCTCTGAAATTCTGTACCGGAGGCGTTGGGCCGGAGTTGAAAATAGAGCTTGCATCCTTCTTTGAAGAGGAGAAATCGAGTGCGGTCTCCGGAGAAGCGGTCAGGAAGATTGGCTTTGATATCCGCCTCTGCCTGAGGTGGAGCAGAACTGGAAGCTGAAGCCTGGGAATTAGATGGTTGTAATGAAGCGATGACTTGATCCTGGGATTGGACCTTGGCCGTCAGGGTCTGGACCATTTGCCCCAAATTAGATACTTGAGCAATTAGGGCGTTGATTGCTTCCGCGGTAGAGTCCATGTTACTAACGGATATAGTAACCTGTATTTGGCCGGTTGTACTGTTACGGTACTGTATGAGACCGGACGGACCTGATAGTGCAGAGACGGAAGAGAACACTGACGAGTAGAGTAGTTGCAGGTCCAACTCAGGAGTGTAGCTCGTGAGCGTAGCAAGTGAAGCCTGCCGAGGCGCGCGGAGTCTAGAAGGACCGTGTTCTTCACTAGAGCCCCTGAAGGTGAGGATAGTCTGGCGCTGCCAGTTTACCCTCAGGTCGCAGCCCCAGTGGCAACACCTGGAAGAGAGAGAAAGAGAAATAGATGGGTGAAAGGGCAAAGACAGGCCAGCAGAGCCTGGCCCGTAACAGACAACAATAAACAATAAACAAAGACAATAAGACAGAGGAGGAACGGGACACACAAGACTAACTGACGAACTAGGAGAATCACTCACTCAAACACTCACTCAGTCACACAAGCTACCCCTATGGGCTACAGATACTGGCACACAGGAAAAGCAGGGAATATACAATGTGCAAAAACAGTAAGGAGGGAGAGAGCTAAATATATGGAACACAAGGGCATGTGAGAGCTGACAGGCTGCTGTGTGAAGGACCCGCAGGGGTGAGTATTTGCCGCATATAACACCTGGTACTAAATCTATAGCACTATCATAGGGACGGTGCGGCGGTAACACTTCAGCATTACTTTTAGAGAGCACATCAATTAAATCCATGTATTTGGGTGGAACAGGAGATTGAATAAATTGAGTATTGCAGACAGGCAAGACCAGACAAGAAGAATTCCATCGGGTAATTTCCCCTGTGACCCAATTAATTTAGGGATTATGCTTGATTAGCCAGGGATGCCCTAACACTAGATGTGCAGCAGAGCAAGGGAACAGTTAAAACTGTATCCACTCAGTATGACAGGCCCCTACACGTAAAAATACAGGTTCGGAAATGTAGTTAATCTGCCCCCCTAGGAGGGGTTTGGATCCAGACCACAAGTGGTGATGGGAGAATTTAAAGGTCGAAAGGAAATTCCCCAAAATTTAGCTAATTCCAAATCTAAAAATGTACCCGCTGCCCCACTATCAATAAAGGCGGATAAACTATGGGAAACCTGATTAACAGAAATCGGAGCAGGGACCAGAAGGGAGTTGAAGGAAGAGATGGACTTCCTCCTTGTTCATCTGGCCTGAGAGTTTCCCGCCGGTTTAGACTTTTTGGGGCACTCTATGTGCTTTGCCTCCGCAGTAGAGGCAGAGCCCCATTACACGTTCTCCTTCTCTTGTTTTGATAGATGAAAGGAACCGAATTGCATTGGCTCGATATCAGAGGAAGGGCTAGAGGTGGCCTGAGTGGGGAACTGGGAGGAAAATAACTCTTTTTCATTCTTCCGCTCCTTGAGGCGGCAATCTACTTTGATTGATAGTTTCATTAATTCCTCAAGAGTCTCGGGTAGGGAGTATTGGACAAGAGAGTCTTTGACTGATTCTGACAACCCTACTCTAAATTGACTCCTAAGAGCGGGGTCATTCCAGCGGCTTTCCACCGCCCAGTGGTGGAACTCGGCCGAGTATTCTTCTACAGTTCTTCTACCTTACCGTAAAGAACGGATACGTGATTCTGCAGTGGATTCTTGATCTGGGTCATCATAAATCACTGCCATTGTGTTGAAGAAATCCAAAAGAGACTGCCACGCTGGATGATCTTCCAATGATGAATAAGCCCAAGCTTGAGGCTCTCCTTGTAAAAGTGAGATTACCAAACCCACCTTTTGGGTCTCATTCCCAGAGGAGTCTGGGCGAAGGTGGGATACCTGATTTATTAGTGCTTTGAACGCCTCAGAGGTAGTGGCATCCATGTTTATTTCTTACTTGGAATAAATTTATTTAAATTACATTTTTTATGTGGCCGGTGATAATGTTATGGAACCGATTGCCCAAGGTGAGGAGTCGAACTATCTGCTGGTGTTCGCCAGAGCCCCTGATGGTGGGGATAGACTGTAGCAGCGCCCAAACAGCAGGTCGCAATCCTTGGCGAATGGTTCCACAGAAAGCAGGAAGGGAATAGACAAATGGAAATACTAAACCCAGGACAGGTACCGAGTGGCGTGATAGGATGAATTACTAAAGGAGTGGTGCCCACTAATTCTGATAAGGAGAACGGAAAACAGCACCTTAATTAGTCAGACCACTCACGTGCTGCAAGAGGCAGAGGTGAGTATTTTAGCACAGTATACAGCCAGAACACTGACTAGAGTTAGAGACAAAGGGTAATAAGGCAGCACAGAATTCAGGCAGTTACCTGGCATGCTTAAAGACTAAAGTTAAGTATATAGCAGAGACTACAGCCTGCACACCGACTGGAATTAGATTCAAAGGGTAGAGTAACAGCAAGGTATTCAGCCAGTTACCTGGCGTGCTTTAGAGACTCAAGATAAGTATAATTACACAGAATACAGCCAGTCCACTGACTAGAGATAGAGTCAAAGGGTAGATTAACAGCATGGTATTCAGCCAGTTACCTGGAGTGCTTTAGAGAGTCAAGGTAAGTACAGTTGTACAGAATACAGCCAGTACACGGACTAGAGATAGAGTTAAAGGGTGGATAACAGCACAGTATTCAGCCAGTTACCTGACGTGCTTTAGAGACTCAAGGTAAGTATGACTGTACAGAATGCAGCCAGAACACTGACTAAATTTAGAGACAAAGGGTATTAGCAGCACAGTTACAGAGAATACACTGACAATGAGCAGAACAAAGATGTAGACAGGCTACTACACAAAGATACAAGCAAGAAAACAAGGAAGGCTAATGACAAACTTCCAAGACTTACAGCAGGACACACAAATGAGAGCAGACAGCAGGCATATGCTTCAGACAAGAAACGCTATCACCGGCGCCCACGTGCAGGGATGCAGGGATTTAATGATGTGGCCACCAATCAGCATGCGGGAGAGAAGTCAGGAGGTGACGCTGGCCAGAGCGAGGAGAGGCGTGCTGTGCACGTGTGGGTGATTGGCATGGTCCCGCGTCAGAGATAGAACCCTGTGAGCTCTGTTACACGCCAGCACAGCCAGACGCCGGCGTGTAACATTCGCTCTCTTCGCTTGGCTGGGGCTGCTACCGGACCTGATGCCAGAAGTAGTTCTGAGCATTATGGCAACTCCCATGGTCCGGAGGGGCCGCTAGCAGCAGCAGTGTGTCTCAGCCTGAGTGGCAAGGCTGGACACAGGTAGGGGGGCAGTGCAGACCGGAGGGAGGTGGTGTGGCAATCGAAGGTCTGGGAGCAGAACCCCGGTTCGGTTGAAGATGCGAGATGGTTGTTCTAGCTCCAAATTGGCTGGTCCTTTCAGTGGTGCTAGTGGGGGGAGCAATCTTGATCAAGCTGGTGTTTCTGGGACTTTATGGCAGAAGTCTGGCAGCGGTGGGAATGTGCATGCATCTGTGGTAGCATCTGGTGTGGTGGTTGAAAGTGTTGGCAGTGGGTATGGTTAGGAATTCATGGCAGGAGGGTTTGAAGAGGGTTCTGCTGCAAGTGATGATTTTGTTCCTGACACCCCTGCTCCTCAAGTACAGCCTCAGCAATTAAAGCCATATCCTCCTTTGGTTCATTCAGGAATTGTTTCTGCTCAACAGCTCTAGTCCAGTGTAGAGTCTGGCATGGCTTTTAGCTTGTCCCAACCTGCCTCTTCAGTTAACACTAGTTCTAGTGGGCAATGGCTATTTCCCCCACCCATATTTCAGACAGGACCATGACCATATTGTAATCCTGGGGTTCCTGGTCCTTCTTTTCAACCTCAAAATTTGCAATTTGGTATGCCCATGTTGTCTGATGAGTCTGGTGTCCCCCAGGTGTCCGGTTTTCCTAATGTCTTTACTTGGCCTTATTCTTTCAGCCCGTCTGTGTTACAGAGCCAGCCATTGCTGGGTACAGGGGCTAAAGGAAATGTTGGTGTTCAGGCTGGAGGGGGTGAATCTGTTGCTAGGATTTCCGGTGCTTGTGCTAATGTTTATCATGTTTCAGAGTCGCTTTTGCATTCAGCTCCTGTGGCTGATGTGGATCTTCGTGAGCAAAATGTATCATCGGTGGAGTTGAACCTGTTGCAGGGCACTTTGCAGGGAACTGATCCTCTTCGGCATCATCCAGCATTTCGGTCAGCCAGCGTGGTAGATCTGGGTGAGTCTGCAGAATTGAATGTGTCTGAAGGGGATGGTGGGTCTGATGACAGTATCAGTTCGAGCATCGATTCTGGGTCGTCGCAGATTAGTCTGGCAAAGGTTACGACATTACTTAAGAAAAGTAAAGTGGTAGCTAAGTCCTCGCATAAGCGTTCTGGTCCCCCTCTGTTACTATACAATAACACTGCTAATACATGGGACATTCGGCTTTCCACGCGAGAGCGTATAAAACATTTGAAATTTGTGGATATGTTTGCGGTTATGCAAATAGGTAAGGAAGCTTTGGCACCTGCCAAAGCTAAGGGTGGTATAGATGAGGACGCTTATAAATCTTTCTTCAATTGGTTGGGTGGTTATTGTCCTTTTGCGGCGTGTTATTTAGAAATTAGGCCCATGGAATATATGGGTATATTGTGGTATCTGCATTTGAGTCACGATTTATATGCGAATGCTCGGACTGGCATGTGAAAGACGTATGATGACAGATTTAGAAAGAACCAGGATGGCTCAAAGAATATTGATTTCTTTGACAGTGATATGGACATATGGTTGCGTATCACTAATGCCAAACAGGGTACGGATCCATGGTCCTTTTGTAAAGCAAGTCAGAAAGTGTCACATTTCTTGTGGCAAATGGAAAATGCTTCGCCTTTAACAACTCTAGATGTTTCCACCTACGCAACATTGCATGCATCCATCCCTTCCTCACCAATGAAGCTACTAAAACCCTTATCCCTTATCCACTCTTTAGTCATATCACGCCTCGACTACTGTAACTTCCTCCTCATAGGTCTTCCGCTCACCCATCTTGCCCCCCTTCAGCTCACGTGAGCAGGGCCCTCCATCCTAGTGTTTCCTTCCTCCACCGCTCCCCCCTCACTTTGTATCCTCTTGTCCCCCTCTGCTACCCTTTTACCCCGTCCCCACCTAGTGGCTCCTCCTCATCCTCTCACTGCGCTCTATCCCCTGCCCCCTGATCTTCCAAGCTTGACATCTTGCTACACTTATTGGTGTTTATTTTCATATTCATATTGTATTTAATATGTACTATGCTGTGTCCCTGTATGTCTGTTCTGTATTTTGTTGTATTTTGTATGGCACTGCAGACACCTTGTGGCGCCTTATAAATAAACAATAATAATAATGGGGTAGATCCAGAACTACGTGTGCCGTACGTTAATTCGCGGAGCGTATTTTCGTACACGTAAGTTCGCTACACTCCCCTCGGCACACCCCTTGCACGGACGTATTTTGTCAAAATACGCTACCCAAACCCTACCTTAACTTTTTGTAACGTAACAGCATACGTCCGCTAACGGACGTGCAGACTACGTGAACGTACGCAGCTTAGCACGCCCATATTGTACACTTTACATACAAACCACCACCTACTTCACGTAAATCGCACGTATTGTTGTCTCACGTAAAATTGGCATGCCCACACGTAAGTATTTACGTGACACATACGTGAATCTCCCATACGTTCACAATTACGCTACGTGATTGTGCGTATTTTCTATGGTGCGCATGCGCAGTGCGTACAAAACTGTGAATTTACGTCTCCGCCACGCGTAAAATCACGGAGAAGCGTAGTTCTGGATCAGGCCCAATAATAGTAATGTACTAGGGGAGCGGGTTGCAGGTTCCGACACGCATGCACTAATTGTGGAGGCTCCCATTGTTAGGTCGCGGCGGTGATTCCCGTCACTGTCGCGTCTTCAGCCCTTGCCAGGGCGACAGGAGGTGTCCCTGCGACTGCCGCTCTCTCCTCCTCTGTCCTGTGTCTGATGCGCTGCGTAGCTCTGTTGGCGCACGTGCTTCAGGGGGCTTGTCCGCTCCCTGGCTCCTGATTGGTTCGGCCATGCTATTTCCTCTCCCTGCTTGTCCCTCAGCACAGGTTTTAGTTTCACTGTTCTCCGTTGCTGGTGTATTCCTGGCTGGTGGTCTTTGCTTCCTGCCTATGTCCTGGTCTGTTCCTCTGTTCATTTGCCTCCAGGTCATTCCTCAGCCTTGCTCTCTACTTGCTTTACTGCTACTCTAGTTGCCTTATTGCTGTGAGCCCTGAACTTATTTATATTTGTATTTATTATAGTGCTTGCTGTTTATTTTGCCGTATAGGCTGTGAGCGTTGTTCACTGTATTTACTAGCACATAGTGTTTACTGTTTATTTTGCCCTGCATACAGTGTATTGTTGTCTGCATTAAAACTGCATTTAGAGCTTTGCTCTGTTGCCGCTTGTATCTTTTTGGCACATAGTGCCAGCCTATTCTTACTACCTTGCCAGGCACCTCGTGTTGCCGGGGTTCCTATATATTCCACCTAGTCTATTGTCTCCTGTCCTGTGTTAATCTGACTCCGTTTCTGGTGTGGTATTCTTCTCCTTATTTTCCCACTTTAGTTAATAATAGTATAACCCGCCGTATTCAAGGGAAGAAATCTGGTCGTCATCATGGATCCTGACCAGATGAATCCAGCTCAAGTCCTGGCTAATCAGATTCAGGCTCTTTCTCAGATCGTTCAGGACCTATCTGCCAGACTTACAGCACAGGAACAAGCAGCTGCTCCTCAACCAGAATGTAATTTTCATGTGGGAAGTTCCTGTGAACCAAAGCTGACCGTTTCATCGGGGATCGAAGAGACTTTCTTAGATTCAAAGAAAATTGTAAATTATATTTCAAATTGACACCGTCATCATCTGGAACCGACTCTCAGAAGGTTGGAATTGTTATCTCCCTGCTCCAGGGTGACCCCCAGACATGGGCATTTGGTCTTGGTCCGGACCATCTAGCCCTACAATCCGTGGAAGATTTCTTTAAGGTCATGGGCCAAATTTATGATGACCCAGATCGGGTCAGCTCAGCTGAAACGCACCTCCGCAACCTTCGCTAAAATAAGCTCTAAATGCTGAACAATATTGTGCGGAGTTTCGAAGATGGGTAACCGACAGTAATTGGAATGAGCCTGCACTCCGGAGCCAATTCCGTTTGGGACTGTCGGACCAGATTAAGGACTCATTAGTACAATATCCTGTTGCTGGGTCTCTTGAGGATTTGATGTCGTTAGCCATTCGTATCGACCGTCGACTACGAGAACGCAGGGGTGAGAAAGAGGGTTGCTCATCCTAAGCCGTAAATTTCTTTTCTCCACCCGGTGAAGAGGCGGCAGAACCAATGCAACTTGGGGCGTATCGTCTCTCTGAGCAAGAAAAGCAACAAAGAACCGAAGGTCTTTGCTTATACTGTGGTGTTAAAGGGCACCTAGTCCGAAATTGCCTTATCAAGCCGGGAAAAGACCAGACCTAGATGGGATTAGGGAGGTCCATCTAGGTCTACATCTCATCTCTAAAACCAACTCTCTTTTTGTGCCTGCAAATATTTCTTTCCTGGGGAAAAACCGATCGATTTCTGCATTCATTGATAGTGGAGCTGCAGGAAATTTCCTCGATATTGAGTTCGCCCGGTCTATGAACATTCCTTTTATACCCTTGGACTCCATAGTATCTATCTGCGCTGGAGGTTCCATTATCCATTCTTCTCCAACACTTTAGTTGTCTATCGGTTCTATCCATTCTGAGCAAATCCAATTATATTTAATTTCTTCCCCATCAGTTCCTTTGATCCTGGGCCACCCATGGCTAGCCCTTCACAATCCAGCTATTAACTGGTCATCGGGAGAGATTTCTCAATGGAGCTCAAGAATACTGCATTGAATTACCTAATCGTTAAATCTCCCTTTCCAGCAAGGATTTCCCAGATGCATACAAAGTACTCTTTACCCCTACATCGCCCATACGACTTATTACCTAACTCCAGGCTCCCGAAAGGCAGACTATATTCCCTCTCCCTTACTGAATCCAAAGCTATGGACGATTGTATTACCGAAAATCTTGCCAAAGGATTTATTCGTCCCTCTAAATCCTCTGTAGGAGCTGGGGGTTTTTTTGTTGCCAAAAAGGACGGAACATTACGCCCCTGCATTGATTATCGTGCTTTTAACGACATCACTATTAAGAATTCTTATCCACTGCCGTTGATCTCAGATCTCTTCAACCAGCTGCGGGTGCCAAGATCTTTACAAAAATCGACCTCAGAGGGGCTTACAACCTTATCCGAATTCGTCAAGGAGACGAGTGGAAGACTGCTTTTATTACTCAAACCGGACATTTCTAATATCTGGTTATGCCGTTAGGTCTGAGTAACGCCCCAGCAGTTTTTCAGGACTTAATTAATGATGTCCTTCGTGAATTCCTGGGAGAGTTTATTGTTGTATATCTCGATGATATTTTGATCTATTCTAAGTCAATTTCTGAGCATCATATTCATGTGAAGAAAGTCTTGTCCAAGCTTCGAGAATAAGTTATTCACCATCAGTAAGTGCAAATTTTAAGTTAAACAAGTACTCTTCCTAGGTTATCTCATTTCGGCAAAGGGATTTGCTATGGACCCCAATAAAGTCAGGGCTGGCTTGGATTGGATCCAACCGGCTAATCTAAGAGCTATTCAACGCTTTCAAGGCTTTGACAACTTTTATCGGGACTTCATTGAACATTTCTCTTCACTCATGGCCCCATCACCGATCTGACCAAAATAACTGCGGACCCCACTAATTGGCCACATCAAACTGTTCAAGCCTTTGTCAACCTCAAAAAAGCCTTTGTCTCTGCCCCCATCCTTCGACATCTAGATCCAGACCATCCATTCATTGTCGAGGTGGATGCATCCGATGTTGGAGTAGTAGCTATCTTTTCCCAGAAGGACATTCTTAGTCAGAAGCTTCATCCATGCGCTTTCTTTTCACGTAAATTTTCCCCTGCGGAGGCCAATTATGATGTTGGCAATAGAGAGTTATTGGCCATCAAATGGGCTTTGGAATCATGGCGACACTAGTTGGAGGGAGCTCGTCATCCTGTGACTGTGTTCACAGATCACAAAAATCTGGAATACATTCGCTCTGCCAAAAGATTGAATTCTCGACAAGCCCGCTGGGCTTTGTTTTTTACACGTTTTAATTTATTCATTATGTATAGACCTGGCTCTAAGAACCTCAAAGCCGATGCCCTTTCCCGAAGCTTCTTGGACAATCATCCTCCTAAACTGGACCCAAAGCCCATCATTGCTCCATCCTGTGTTTTAGTGGGCCTTACACAGGATCTCTCTATTCAACTAGCTCAAGCTCAGTCATTAGCCCGTGCTTCCACTCCCGCTGGTCGTTTGTGTTTCCCAGTCAAATACCGCAAATCTGTCTTGTCTGAGTTTCACTGTACCAAATCTTCTGGACATCATGGAATTACTAAAACAGGCAAACTCATCTCTCGTTATGCCTGGTGGCCTAATTTAGTCAAAGAAATGAGAGAATTTGTAATTTCTTGTGAAATTTGTGCATGCAACAAAGTTCTTAGAAACACTCCCACAGGTCAATTACTTCCACTTCCGATACCTAAGACACCTTGGAATTTATCATTGACCTACCTCCAGCCTCCGGCTTCACTACCATCTGGGTAGTAGTCGATCGATTTTCCAAAATGGCACATTTTATTCCATTAACTCAACTTCCGTCAGCTCAAGTACTAGCTAAATTTTTTCCTCTGCACATCTTTCGTCTCCATGGAATCCCTAAAGACATCGTATCAGACCGAGGACCCCAATTCATTGCCCAGTTTTGGAAATCTTTTTGTAAATTACTTGGGATCAACCTCAGCCCATCTTCTTCATACCACCCTCAGTCCAATGGACAAACTGAGAGGATAATCAATCATTAAAACAGTACCTCTGATGCTTCGTATCCAAATGACAAAACGTCATCGAATAAGTCATTACAAAGTCGGTGACAAAGTGTGGCTCTCAACTCGCAATATTCGACTCCGCCAACCTACTGGGAAGTTTGGTCCTAAATTCATTGGCCCCTTCAGAATCATTCAGAAGATAAACCCAGTAGCCGTTCGTCTTGCTCTGCCTGAAAATCTCAAGATTCCCAACTCATTCCATTGTTCCCTCTTCAAACTGCTTTCTTTTCTTCGAGATTCAACAAACCCATTAACAAGAAACAATCTCCTGTTCTGGTAGATGGTCATCAGGAATTTATCATTGACTGTATTCTTGACACTAAAGTCGTCAGAGACAAAAGACACTTTTTGGTTCACTGGTAGGGCTACGGCCCTAAAGAACGTTCTATGATTCCTGCCAAAGATGTTCATGCTCAAAGTCTCCTCCAAGAATTCCTGAAAAAATTTCCTGACAAGATGTGTGCTAAAGATCCTTTGGTTCCTCCTCAAGGGGGGGTACTGTTAGGTCGCTGCGGTTATTCCGCAGAGACAAGCGATGGGGGAAAAGGACGGACATGAGTCTGACTGGACGTACAAGAGCTTACATACACCTCACTCACAGCAACAAAGGACCCCAAAAGTGGAACACAGACAGGCACTTAGGAAAAGGCTATGGAAGGCAAGGCGAGAGAGAGAGAGAGGATCAGAACTAGCAGGTCACAAGGCTGAGGGTACAGATGCTATAACTGGCTCTGTGTGAGTGACAGAGCCAGTCTGAAATAGAGGTTGCTGACTCCTGATTGGACAGGAGCTGCCCAGCCTCCCAAACTACAGGTCTGGCATAGAGGTGGAGCACGCACCGGATCGAAGCTGCGGCAGTGCTCCATGTGTCATTTGTTTACATGCGGGAGCGGCATGAGCGCGGGCATCGGGACAGCATGGGGCGTGCTGCAGGGTAAGTTTAGACATGCCTTCCCACCTGCTGTCGCTGCTGCATGTAACACTTGCGCTTTTGGAGTTACATGGTCGATGGAAGGCTATCCTTGAAAAGGTTTAGTATTTACTGGGACTTCCTGCAGGATAATCCTGATGGGCAAAATTTTTTGCAGGTGTTTGGCGATGGCGACTTCAGGTGTTAACCTTCCGCTTCATTTTGTTCAATTGTCTGGAGGCCTTCGGAAGGATATGAGTGTTCTTATTGATTTCTTGGAAAAATTTTATGGGGTGTGCATTTGGAATGAAGCAGCTTCGTCGAAAGCTCAGTTTGAGCTTTTTACAGATGTTGCAGGTTATGTAGGTTTTTCAGGGCGCGTGGTGTGCTTCACTATGGCCACAGTCCTGGATTGAGGGGTGTATTACTGCTAACTTACTCATCCTTGAGCTTTTTTCCAATTGTTGTCACTGTAGAGCTTTGGGTGTGTTCACTCCAAAACAAAAGTATAGATTTTGGCGCGTCAATTTAGGAGTGGTTCAGGCAATTAGCAGGCAGAAGGCATCTTCCCTACCTGCTATTAGGCTTATTAGATATTTAGTCCTTCTGTGTTTGAAATTTAAAGCAATTTTTTGTGCATGTCATGCTCCTGGGGATTCCAATAGCATTGTGGATGACTTATCACGTTTTAACTGGCTAAAGTTTAGAGAATTTGTGCCGAATGCTTTGCCGAATGGTTTATCATGCCCATGTCATCTCTGGCAGATTGTGCATTCGGTTTAGAGGCTTTGGTGTTGGGCTCCCTTGTTCCAGCCACTTTGTGGGCCTATCATTGGGCTTGGGATCAATGGGTGGCATACAAGGCTGATTGTAGTAGAGCAGGTTAGACTGATCGGGCTCTGCTTTTGCAATAGCTTTGGTAGCATATTAAAGAAGGCTGTTTTAAAGCATCTGTGTCATCCCTTCTGGCAGGTGTTTCTCATTTTGTCAAATTGCATGGATGGTATGATTTTACTAGGGGTCTCTTAATTTCTAGGGTCCTTAAAGGGTGAGCTTGTGGTCAGAAGAGGGGATAGGCATCCGATTGATTTAGATGTTTTGCGTAGCATTATACAGTTTGTGGAAAATATTGCTTTTGATGAGTTTGAATTGTGACTGTTTATAGTTGCATTTTCTTTAGCATATTTTGGCACTTTTAGAGTTTCAGAGTTGGTTTCTGCGGGAAAACAAGCTTTTCGTTCTGGCCTACTGTTTAATAATGTCATAGGGCTGGATCCAGAATTAAGAAGTAGCTTGAAATTAAGAGAGTAAAGTTATTCCTAGGCTAAACCATGTTTATTGCAGGGGAGTCATATTTCATCTGTTGCAAACAGTGTTGGAGTTGAGAGGGGATGTTTCCTATCCCAAGTCTAAATAACAGTGTAAAAGTAAAGCTGGTCAATATCTGTGTGCAGTAAGCAATTCAAAGATATATCCCTGCATGCAAAGAATACAATTAACTTGACTCCTCCTGAAATCAACATGGTTTTGCCCAGGTGTAACCTTCCTCTTTTAATTTCAAGCTCCTTCTTAAGTCTGGATCCAGCCTATAGTGTTAGGTTCCTCCATCTCGTGTAATATGAATGCATCGAAAATTAATCAATTGGGTAGGGATAAATGTAGGAGTAAATGTTGCTAGACAGACAGATGTAGAGGTTTGCCCAGTTCATCTCGCTAGGAGCTATTTAGCTTGTGGCAATCCTTGGGGGGCAAATTGGCTTGCACATGCGGACGGGTCCCCATTAACAAGGTTTCGATTGATGGCCATTTTGAATTGGCCTGGACACTGCCTATTATAGTTCTCATTCTTTTTGCATTGGGGCTGCTACCTCTGCAGCTGTTGAAGTTCGCTCTGCAGAGCAGATTATGGCCTTGGGAGGTTGGAGGTCTCAGGTCTTTCGTAAATATATTAGGCTAGATAAGCTTCACAAGAATTAGGCTGGATAAGCTTCGCTGAGAAATGTATTATCAATGTATTATATGTGTTGTTTATTTAGAGTTAAGTTTTTCTTCCTTTAGCTCTCAGGTGAGGGTTGCAAAGGGAAGGGAAACCAAAGTGAACTAGATCGGATTTTCTTCTGTTTTTCCCCTTTATTAAGGACTTTTGATTAGATATTGAAGTCCTTGGGGGTTTTCAGGAGTTGTTTACCGTAGTTGGTTTCAGTTTGGCTTCTTGGACCCTCTTTCCAACCCTTCTGTTTTTTCCCTTGTCGGTATGTAGCGTAATTTTTCATGTCTAGTGGTATTTTGAATTGTGATCATTTTTATTGATATGCTGGGATGTTCTGTTTCTTGTGCTACAGGTGTTTTGTCTAATTGCCATTCAGCCTGGCGGGTCAGTTCTTTGATGGAGAGGTGTCTTTGTTATATCCCTCAGGTTGGAGGGTTAATTGGTTTGGTTTCAGGGACATGTAATGGGAATTGTTTTATGGCTTATTTATTTAGCTGACACGTGTTTATGGTGTGCCGGACTGCTTTATTGTGCATTAGAGTGGGGAATGATCTTGGTCATATCACTCCTTGTACCATTGATTTGGCTTTAAAGTGGAATTTGTCAGCTATTCATTCTTTTTCCTTCTCTCCCCATTGTTTGGTCTCAAGTAATTCCAAGACGTAGTAGAAAAGGACTTGGGTCCATTAAAAAAATAGATAAATAAAGCTAGGAAGCAATTAAATAGGTCTGTTTCTAATTTTGTGAATTCTTTTGGGGGACGAGTTGTTTCACAGTCAGTTGACACATGATTGTCCTGCTTACTATCGAGAGGATGGTGTGCATTTATCGGATGCAGGTAACCTCTTAACCTGTTAAAAGTTTGTTAGAGGTTGTTATGGGTTGTTCGGTGGCGGGCGAGTGCACTTAAGAGACGGTAGAGGTGGTGTGTCACCATTTATTATGTTGGCACAGTTAAAATATGGGGAAAATATCTTATTACAGAGGTGTACCCTTCTAGTGAACATCACGTCGCCTGCCCCACGACAGGGTCCTGGTCTGCCTCCTCACACAAGTTGGGGGATGAAAATGAAGAGGTGGAGCCAGGGTTATTGGGGGGAGGTTGGGGCGCCTTGTTGACAACTTAGGTTTGTCTATTTAAGTTTCTGTGGTGACACCAACCTGCTATTTGCCACCTTATCTCAACCCTAAATTTTATAGTCAAATACAATTCAAATTTACATCATTCTATTAATAATAAACCTATGTCCCCTTTTTAAGCCAATAAAGCTGTCAGTGTTTTTATTTCTGGGGTTTGGTGACTGTGGGATGGGGATATCAGTTATTGATTGTTTACTTGTCTTTATCTAGTTCTTTTGATAAGTTTCAAGCTACCTTTTTGGATCTCACTCTATCCACCAGGAACACCCAAATTGTGACCTCTAATGATAAAAAAAACAGTAGATGCTAACAATTGTTTACATTATAATAGTAACCACCACCGCAAAAGGGCGATTTTTATGCCTTCTATGTAATTGTACAGATCTAGAAAGTTTCAAAACTCAGGCTCATGGTTTGTTTGAAGATTTTGTATCACAAGGTTATCCACAAAAACTGTTGTATGTTGCTCTAAAGGAGGTGAAACAAGGAAAAACTTCTAATGCCTAAAAATAAGAAATCTTGTAAGTGAACTGTGATAAATAAAGACTTTGCATTTATTACGAAATTAAAAAAGTAATTCATAAAAGTTATGGTTTATTGAAACATGATCCAATTTTGAATGGTATTCTCCCGGAGGTTCCATCTGTTATTTTTAAAAAGCTCAAATGTCTTAAGAATTTCCTAGCCCCCCAGTAATGTCTTTGAAAGCAATCCTGGAGAGACTTTAAGGGAAATCTCGATTAAGTCAGATAAAATGTATCTGGAGGTTATAAAAGGGTGTTTTAAATGTGGCCTTCTCAACTGTAGAAATCGGAGTCCCCTTCTTAGATAAAGAATGGTGTATAAATAGCTTATAAATTACAATACAACTTTTGTGGTTTATATTTTAATCTAAAATATAAATATTCCTTATGTAGAAAAATATATTTTTTTAACAAACATTTTTAGATCTCCAATTCTTCTTGATTAAGAAAAATAATTATGTCTTGATATTATAGAAGAATTACAACTAGACAACGGATTTTTGGATAATGTTTACACAACACTTTCTTTGATGTTAATAAGCAAAATGTACAAGGGATAAATTGATCAATTTTTAAGAACAAATCCAGTTTCTTCCTGATTAATCCAAAAAGTTCTACGATCCTTTTATAAAAAATCTCTGGACGACTTTAAAAATCTTTGTAAGAGCAACAATAAAATCTCTTCATATAAAAATAAATTATTAGCTGAAAGACGAGGTCTAAAAACTTTGAGTGATGACCCCTCCCTTGTCATAAAGCCTGCGGACAAGGGAGGTGATATCATTATGAGTAGAGAGAAATACAAATCAGATGCTTTGAGATTGTGGACACCACTTATTATCAAATTCTTGATAGGGACTCCACATCTATATTTTTGTTAGATTTGGAGAAATGTCTCACTTTGCCTCTTGGGGATGGTATCATAACTAGAGATGAATATAATTTTCTATTGGTTAGTCAACCGATTGTTCCTGTATTATATCGTTTATCAAAGGATCACATATCTGTAACAGATCCACAGGGAAGACCATATATATATATATATATATATATATATATATATATATATATATATATATATATATATATATATATATATATATATATATATATATATATATATATATATATATATATATATATATATATATATATATATATATATATACACACACAAAACATCTCATCTCCAAATTGGATACTATCGCTGGGTGATCTAATTATATCTTTTTAACTTTAGATGTTATCCCCCTATATACTAACATTATGCATAGTGAGGGCATTGGATTGCTTTGTTGTTGATTCTATTTCCTTTATTTTTTACAATAATTTTTTATTTGATAGGGTGTTTTATTTTCAGCGTCATGGCAGGGCCATGGGCACCAGGTTTGTGCTCAGTTTCGCCAAGTTGTATATGGAACTGGAGAACCACCTCCTTTTGGGCGGTCCTTATTGCGCGAATCTGGTGTTCTATGGTCGTTACATTGACAATCTGTTTATTATTTGGGATGGGGGCTTTGATTTAGCTGCGGAACTTGTTTCTTTTCTTGATACAAATTCATATAATTTACAGTTCACTGCTAATATGCATGCCACAGTTATGAATTTTCTTGATATCACTGTTTTTATATAAAATCACTAAACATTTAGCTAAAATTATATAAAACAAGTTGACACTAGTAATTATGTTCATTATAGTGGTGGCTATTATAAACCTTGGCTTCGTAACATCCCCAAGAGCGAAATGTGTAGGCTGAGAAGGAATTGCTCCCGCATTTAGGACTTTGAAGAACAATCAGAGATTATGAAGTCTGATTTTGTTAAAAGGGTACCCAGAATTGTTGGTTAATAAAGCTGTCTCTTTTGCAAAATCTTAGGATAGAGCCTCATTGATTCCAAATAAAATTAATAATAAAAATTTGAAAGAAGCTGATAGATTTATAAACACTACTGAGAATTTTAAAGAACTTTTTTTTGTCAGTAAATTTAATAGTCAATCTCAAAGGATTCGTAAGATTATAAATAATAACTTTAAAATCTTACATTGTGATAAAGTGTTGGGTCCCCTTTTACCTGAGAAGTCTAAAGTTATTTTTAAGAAAAATCGGTCTTTAAGTAGTATTCTGGCTCCCAGTGATCTTCCCAATAATATAATAAAAGCAGACAACAGTTAAACACTTGGTTGCCTATTAAATCTATGGGTAATATTTGTTGTAATAGATCTATATGTCTTACGTGTAAATTCATGATAAATATAGTCTACAGTTGTCTCGAATGCCACCAAGACTTCTTATAATATTCATACATTCATAAATTGAGGATCATCATTTGTAATGTATGTCCTTCAGTGTGCGTGTGGCCTGCAGTATGTGGGGAGAACCACACACACACACACTGAAGGAGCACTTTAGAGAATATAAGAGAAACATCGAGAAATGATTCACTAAACATAGTGTATCCCGACATTTTTTGGAAGTACATAGTGGACATTTAGACTCTCTGAGGGTGATTGGAGATGATCATGTGTGTATTACCAATAGGGGTGGAGACAGGTTAAAAAAACTATGTAATAAGGAGACTAAATGGATTTTCCAGTTACAGACCTTGATACCGTATGGTCTGAATAAGTCTTTGGAGTTCAATGATTAATGGATACTATTAGGTAAATAATATTGAAGAATAAAGTAAGATCTAGAGACATATGGATAGGATTATATAAATTGGTTTCATATATAGTTTTTATAAACAAGTTAAGAGGGAGAAGGAGTCAGATTAATAAGTTATGGTCCAATGAATACTAATGTATAAAAGAAATATAATTTTTGGATACAATTATAAATATTTATATTGAATGATATGATAGAGAGGTAGTGACATTGGAGTTATGTCTCCTCTTAATAAATATTTATTTTTATAAGTAATTTGTTCTGATGTCTTTTGTTAAAGAATGTTTATCTATTTGATGTATAAGTATTTACCATGAGTATTGAATATTTTATACTGTAAATATGGTCGCCTGTATGTTTGTGCATTTCATATTGTTTTTATTTATTATCTACTAGTCAAAGGCCTGTCAAAAGGACGGGAAACAATATTCCCATCATGTCTCTCCAGTCCCCAGTATCCCACATCATGCTACTCCAGCTCCCAGTATCCCCCATCATGTGTGTCCAGCCCCCCAGTGTCCCCCATCATGTCTTCCAGTACCCCAGCATCCCCTTAATGTCTCCAGTCCCCCAGTATCCCCCCATCATGTGTTCCAGCTCCCAGTATACCCCATCATGTCTCGTCAACCCCCCAGTATTCGAAATCATGTCTCTCCAGTTCCCAGTATCTTCCATCATGTGACTCCAGCTCCCAGTATCCCCCATCATGTGTCTCCAGCCCCCCAGTATCCCCCATCATGTGTTCCAACCCCTCCAGAATCCCCATAAAGTGTCTTCAGCCCCCCAGTATTCCAAAGATGGAGGTGGTGTGTCCCTCCTCTGCTACCTTGCAACAGTCTGTCCCTGTTGTTAGGTAGAAGAGGAAGGACCCGCTGTCGCCATCTGCACATTCTTCACCTTACCTCTGTATTCTGGAAGTTCCTGCCACGTCCAAGATGGTGGCAGGGTCCTTCCTAAGGACCCGGCGTCACCATCTTGGATGTGGCAGGAACTTCCTGAAGGTACTCAGAGGTAAGATGCAGATGGCGGCAGCGGAAGACTTAACCGCTGCCGACATTCTGCACCTTACTTCTGAATTCAGGAAGTTCCTGCCACATCCAAGAAGGCAGCGGCGGGTCCTTATTTTCGGTGATAGTTCCTTTAAATATGTGGGTTGTATAGTAAGCTCTTTCCTTTTCATGGTTAATAAGTGTGCAAAAATGTATTTGAATTATTATAAACAGGTGTTGCTTAAGTGTAGGAACATTTTCTTTAATATTGTAAATGAGTATGAAAATTGATGTTCCACTTTGTTATGAGACTGTCACACTTGTGCGCAGAGTCTCACCGCTGGATGGTATTCGCCAGAACCCCTGATGTTGGGGATGGACTTGGACAGTAGCAGGTTGTGGCCCCCAGTGGACAATACTAAACAAGACTAAGGACAAGGGGCCGGATGCTCAACTACGATTGTCTTACACACATGGCCGTAATTTGCCGAAAGATAGCTACTGCGCATACGTAGCAACTATTGTATGTAATATACGTATTGTTTCGGTGCGTAGATTGCATATATACGGTCTTTAAGACAGCATATATGCAATCTACGTACTGAAACGATACGTAGATTACATACAATAGTTACTATGCATGCGCATTTCGGCAAATTACAGCTGTGTGTGTAAGATGGCCGTAGTTGAGGATCCGGCCCAAGGTGACCAACAGACAACAGTAATGACCCTTGCAGACAGACAGGAATAAGTATCGCAGAAATATGCAGCCAGGGTAAGATTGCACAGTAACAGCCACAGTCTGGTATGCAGATATGTATTGCCGCTAAGTATAGCAGGAGAGTATAGCTAGAGACAAGCTGCACAATAATAACCACACAGACTGGAGTGCAGGTAAATATAGCAGGCGAGTACAGCTGGAGATACACTGCACAATATTGACCAGACAGAGTGGAGTGCAGGTAAGTAGTACAGTGTGAGTACAGCTGGAGCAAAACTGCACAAGGTGCAGTTTTAGACAAATTATACTGCACAGATATAGACAAAGTATAGTACGGCGTATTTTGTATATGTAGTAGAATATAGAGATATATATTTGTGTAATTATGTGTATAAATCTCATGAGGGATAAAACACATGAACACACATACTATAGTTTCGTAAGCTTAATATAAATGTAAATATAAATAGAACTAGAGATTAAATGGAAATGCAAACAATATATAGTATATGGGATGGAGGTACAGACAATATACATATACACATATATGCATGAGCATGTATATATACACATGCATGCATGTGTATATATATGTGCATACAATATTCAAAAAGAGTTATTTTGGTCTAAAAGTTGTGGTGATGATAAATGGACCTAATATCCATATATGGGTGTCAATTGAGATCTAGATTTATTAATATTGATTAGAGATAGGAAACAGAAACAAAACATGGTTCTAAATCAAAGGTGTTAGTGCTGGGGGTAATCGACTAAAAATGGTTAAGCTCAATGGACTCATTAAGTCCATGTGGACTGAGGGTGTCTAGTTGATAGATCCAAAAGGATTCTCTCCTACATAGAGACAGAAAATGTTCTCCCCCCCTAATGGAATGTGTGATATGTTCAATTGCCTTGATGGAGTCATATGTAATGTCTCCATTGTGTCAATTGTTGAAGTGGCGCAAGACTGAGTGCATCACATTTCGGAGACTAAGGGTGCTCCACACATATTGTATACCAAAGTTGCAAGTGATAAGGTATATGACGTAGTTGGTTTTACAATTCAAAATGAAACATTTCCCCGGTAACATAGGAGTGAAAGTGTGAGGCACCATCTTTTTTCACAAAAGAACAGGTGGTACATCTGGTATGGTTGCAATGGTAGAAGCCTTTGGGCTTAGGGGTAACCAGGTTAGATGTTCCTCCCTGTGGTTGGTAGGATTGGTAAGAGAGAAGTGACTGCGATCCAAATGATTGCCAATATTCCTGGCTTTTTTAAAAATGGTCATAGGTTAAGATGATAAGAAAGAGGAAAGGGTACAATACAATTTAAGAATTGAGAAATTTTTATGTAAAATTTGTTTAATCTGATTGGAGCAGGAATTAAATTGGGTCACAAATGGAATTAAACTGTCTTTATCAGTGTAGTTAGGTTGGCATTTCTGGCTGGTTTTGTAGTTACTTTTTGTGGTGTCTTTTGTATATTTGAACAATGTAGATCTGTCTGTATCGAGGGCCTTCTGGAATGCAGTATCTACTAATTGCTTAGGGTACTTTTGTGTATAGAAGTTGTTCTTCAAAGTGCTGCTTTGTTGTATATACATTTCTTTAAACGAGCAATTTCTTCTTAACAAAGGAATTGGCCAAAGGGGATATAATTCTTCCAATCAGAATAATGACAGCTATTGTAATATAAAAATAAGCTGGCATCAATTCTTTACGATAGTTGCTGGTGTGAAGAGAATGGTCAAGCACTGAGACCGTGATGTCGAGGTAATTGACAGAAGTTGTACTCATAGAGGGCCTGATTCAGAATTAAGAAGGTGCTAAAAATAAGAGAGGAAAGTTACTCCTGGGCTAAACCATGCTGATTTCAGGGGGAGTCAAGTTAATTGTATTCTTTGCATGCAGGAATATATCTTTGAATTGCTTACTGCACACAGATACTGACCAGCGTTACTATCACACTGTTATTTAGATTGGGATAGGAAACATCTCCTCTCAGCTCTAATACTGTTTACAACAAATGAAATAGGATTCCCCTGCAATCAACATGGTTTAGCCCAGGAGTAACTTTCCTCTCTTATTTTTAGCACCTTCTTAATTCTGAATCAGGCCCAGAATGAGTAAATTTGAGGCCATATATGTTTATATTGAGATGAGAAATAAATTGTGATACGGAATGGGAATCCCCCTTCCAAACAAAAAATAAATGGTCGATGTACCTGACCAGATTCGCCCAAAACGGGCCTTGCCAGATGTATTCATCTTTGAAGCGGCCCATGTACAGGTTGGCATAACTTGGAGCAAATCTGGTCCCCATCGCCGTGCCTCGACGCTGTAAATAAAAAAAATTATTGAAAGCAAAATAATTATAGTTCAAAATGAAATGTATAGACACCAAAAGGACATTTTTTAGAGCTGGATTTAATGAATGTTCGGAAAGAGTTAAATACACAGCTTCTAGTCCTAAATCATATGAAATATTGCTGCACAATGCCTTAACATCACAGGTCAGTAGTACATAATCATCCTACCAGTCTATCTGTTCTATAAGTTTAAGGAAGGCCTTGGTGTCTCTGAGATATGATGAGTTGCTGAACAATGGGTTGCAATTAGCAATCAACTAGATGGGATAAGTTGCAAGTAAGGGAATTAATTCCCTATATAATGGGTCTCCCCTGGGGTGCACTGATGGACTTTTGCACCTTGAGGAGACAGTAAAAGGTGGGGGTGGTTGGAAAATGGACAGAGAGGAATTCCCAGGTGTCTTTGGATATAACTTGATAAGATGTGTATGTATTTAGCCATGTTTTAAATTTCTCTCTATATTGAACACTGGGGTCAGACAGTAATTTTTTATAGAAGTTGGTGTCTAGTAATTGTTTGACACATTCTGCTTTATAGTTCTCTCTATTCATCACAACCATCACAAGAGTGGAGGCACCCTTGTCAGCTGGTTTGATGGTAATAGAGTCATCTTTATAGAGACTCCCAAAGCCTTCCTCTCCATTTTAGATAAATTATCTCTAAAATTATCTTTTGGGCCCTGCTTGCAAAGTTTCTTAAAATCATTTAGCATAACAGTATGAAAGGTCTCACTAAAGTCTGTTTTGTATTGCATGGGGAAGAACTCCGATTTGGTTTTAAGTGATGTGACCGGATCCCCGACCGTAAGGATCGGCAGGCACTGTGACATCATCATATAAGGGGAATGGCTTTACTCCAGAAGGGATACAAGTTGGTCCAGTCCAGC
>WWET01005175.1:0-12237 GCA_011038615.1 Limnodynastes dumerilii
ATCGCGGGGCAATCGCGGCGATCGGCCGCGATGTGATTTTTCACAAAAAAATCGCGTTTAGTGAATGAGGCCCTAAGACATAAGTGATATGTACCTCAGGAGCACCTTATATTCATTTTAACTGCTTTTATGTGTACATCACATCTTTTAGGTTCCTTTCCATGAATTTTTCTATATCATCGTTATGGTTTCTATATATATCATAGGGTATCAGGTACACTGTTTCAATACGGATAGGTTCCCAGCCACTTAGGTATTATAACAAATCCTTGTCAGACTTCAAGTTGATGAATTATGATTTTTTTTATCTTTTAAAGTTTTTATTATTTATTTAAATGTGTGTTATTGCTATGTGTTTCATTGATCACTCTAAGCCATATATACATTATAAGCATCTTACATCCCCTTTTACTGTTTTTATGCATATATAATTTTTACATTAGATATTTGTGTGCAAATTTGTTTATATCCTCATTATGGTCTCTTTTTATGTAACAGGGTATTATGTTACACTGTTCCGATATAAATAGGTTCCTAGAAACTTTGATATTAGAATAAGTCCTTTCCAAACTTTATGTGGATGGTTTTCAAATCTTTATCTTTATTCATTCTTATATGGGTTATCATTATATGTTATATTCTTCACTTCTTCTCCATTGATTTCATTAACAAAATTTTCATATGTTTATGCAGGTTTTATGATCATTTTATGTACATGGTTATATGAGTATTAATCCCTTTTTAATGTTGTTTTATGTTATTCCATTGATAAAGTATTGTTTGAATGGATCTATCCAATGTGTTTTAAATTTAATGCCATTGATTAAATCAAGTCGAGCTGTGATGTTCCATTAATTTATCACACCTGGCATTTTCATCAAGCATTTAGTTTTTTATAGAGTTTTAGTATTTGTCTGGTCTTTTAATGCTCCATTTTTATTATCTGTGCACTTTAAGCTGACAAGTTGCTTGCAAGTAGCTCTTTGTATCTCTTACGATCATTGGGCCTGATCCAGACCTTTTTATGGCAGTCGTAAGCGTACTTACTGCATGGGACAGATGTTACTCTCCGAAATTCTGAGCGTATGAGCCTTGATCGTAACACCTTCGTAAATATGGTCAAGGGAGTGTGCCTGCCATACGCAATCCGTAAATACGCACCAAGGGCTGGGTGAGGCATTCGCACAGTATGGGCGTGCTAAGTGTTGTAACTATGCATTGAGCTTACGGACTCCCGTGGTTACGATCAGAAAAGTTAGGCTAGGGTCTGCTGGGCGTAAGAAGACAAAACTAAGTACGACCAAGGGGAGTGCTGAGGGGAGTGCATCGTAGGTATGCTGGCGTAAATACGCTACGCACATGAGCATTTCATGAGCGTAGGTCTGGATCAGGCCCATTGTCATTTGTTTAAAAAAAACAAAACATGACATAGTACTTAAACCTAGGATCAAGCATAGTTACTAAAATGTAGTGATCAAATTCCAGGATGTTGCAAACCCTTGTGTCCTGTTAAATACAGAACTTGATCTACAAGTTCAACATACTTAAGCTTCATCAGCTTAATAAAGGGGGTTGACCTGACTTATGCTGGCAGCATCTGAACTTGTTTCATAAATCACAATTTCGAAGGGTTTCAGTATCTTGCATAAAACCGAGATTATTCTCCAGTGTGCTCGAGTAAAGTAACATCCCACATTCCCTATCTAATAGCTTGTTATGTACATTTTGATGGCTTGTTATTTATCAAGTGGCCAGAGCATATGATGGAAAGTGTTGCAACATGGAATTGTACTTGAGACATCCTATCCACCCCTATAGTTTAGCAAACCAAGCACTTTAGCAACAGTGATACTTTTGTGTCTGAAGTGCTTAATTGTTAAGGTCTCCACAAGAATACATTTTGGGGGAAAAATGCATAAATAAAAAAATTATACATTTTGAGTTTGGAGTTCTATTGCTTTAGACATAAGTGGCTTCAGTGATGCACTTTGCACCAGGGTGACAGCTGTTATACCTCTAGCAAAGGCTTATTTCAAAAACAATAGCAATTCTTCTTGATCCCCTATGACAAAGATTCACCCCAGCAACCCTACTGCTCATGGATACCTTAAGGGAGTGAGCTTGTCCCAGAAAATTGGATGCAGGACTACCCCCAATCACTGATGAGGATGATGATGATGAATGTGCTGGTCATGGAGATTGCTTGTACTGGAATCTCTCTCTCTCTGGTTCTGGTAGTTGGTACTGCACCTTCATCCTCATCTCTACTTACTTTGGCACTATTCAGGGCACAGATGCCTTGACAACTGTTGGTAGGATTTGGGTAATAATATTTCCACACAGAGAAGGTGGATTTCTTGCTCCTTTGCCCAGGCATGACAATCCCTGGCAAAAATTGTTGGCACTGGTATATGACTTTATTCTAAAAAAATTTTTTTATCAACTTGTAGCTATACAACACCATGATCATCATCATCATCACTATTATTGTCAGATACACATTGTTCTCCCTCATCCTGTTACACATTTACAAGATCCATAATGAAATCCTCTACTTCTATGTCTGCATCACCAGTATCATTAATAATACTGGTCAACAACTTTTTAGTATTTTTTGTCACAAGAGTTCATGTAAGTGCATTGCATAGTGCTTTTTGTGATAGATTAAAACAAGTGCTTTAGAATAATTATCTCACAAGAGACATATCAAGTTTCCAGCAATACATTTATTAACAAAACAAACACGATAAACAATTAAGACACTTAAAACGTTTAGGCATGGGGTTTCCTGACTTGATTTGCCTCAGGAGCATCCCTTTTAATCCCCACTGTGATGTTACAGATTGCGAAATAGGAATAGCCGAAAGTGTCTTTTTGGCTGTCTTTATTTCGAATGTGTAACACTGCAGATTTTTTTTTCTATGAATGTGTGAGTATGCGATTCGCATACTCACCCATTCACAGCGCCACCGCAAGACCAGACCACCGGAGAGGTGAGTAACCTTTTCCAGAGACTTAGGATTAGGCTGCAGGAGGGGGGAATTAGGGTTAGGCTGCGGGAGGGTAGACTTAGGGTTAGGCTGCGGGGGTGTGACTTAGGGTTAGACTGCGGGGTGGTGACTTAAGGTTAGGCTACAGGAGGGGGAATTTAGGGTAAGGCTGTGTGGGGGTGACTTAGGGTTAGGGTAAGGGAGTAGGGAAGCCTTACCTTTTCGGAGCACCATGTTCGGTGCTCCAGGGATCGATTGTTATGCCTCTTCGAGGCATGAGCAATCGATATCCCAGCCAGTTTGGTACTAGCTGGGAGATAACGGCCCTATCAAAATAAGGGCATTCAAAGCGGGGACCCACACCCGAAATTTGGATGTAGGTCCCTGTAGCGAATGACCCTATTTCGAAAGGGATGTTTGCTCCCAGTCAGTTCTGAACTGGCTGGGAGCAAACAGCCTTTTCAAAATAGAACCATTCGCTATAGGGACCTACACCCACATTTTCTAATCAGCTATATTTTCAAAATAAGACAGCTGAAAATGAGCTTTGATTTCAAATCTATATCTTTTGGATTTACTGCAATCTGATCATCTCATAACTAATATAAAGAAAGTTTAACAAAAATGTTTGACATTTTATGTCATGTTTATATTATACCTCAAACATGGTACAACCTTACATTTCAAGTGTTGTGTGTAGATTTAAAAAAAAAAAAAAAGAGCATATGAAATGCACCTAAAACATTATAATTGTTGTAATTCAGAACATTGCAAAATAATTAAAGAGGTTATATAGGAGTCTTGTTAAATAATATTGCATGGCAATTTGACATGATGGTAAAATTACAATATGACCTGGTCTAACGTTTTGTTGTACAAAAATCACATAGGCATAGTCATAAAGGCCAGTATAAGTATGCATTTGGAGCTATTTGTAGTTTTGCCTTGCAAAATTTAGACTTCCTAACTCGACACAACAGTACTGATCCACTACATATTATTGGAAAAACTTGCCTCCGCTGTGCAATAAGCTGAAAGAAGGGTGTACAGCCAAGTGATATGCTATGTGTTGTAAATGAGTAACGTGATTTTGAGCAGTAGGTATATTAGGTGGCTGCACATTGGGTGAAGAGAAATTCTCCCAAATATTGTAGTCTGTTTCCTTGTAAAATTGTAGAATAAATCATCAGTTCACATAAAGAAGGAAGTTTACCATCAATAGTCATAAAAACAGCGGCTACTTCATTGACATTAGTTGTGCTGTAGAGGAGCTTATTGCTTGCTCACACTTTTCAGACCACGCAGCAGGTCATATGTTCCAGGCCACCCATCCTGGCTGCAAATAACTGTCACACTTTTCATACCATGCAGCAGGTCATATGTTCCAGGCCAAGAAAAAGAAACACACCGCGCTGGGGCAGAGGATAGTGGGGTCAAAATAACTAACAGAGCAAGTGGTTAAAGGAAAAACACTTTAATAAACACAGCATACATAGTATAAAAAAACACAATAAAACGAGGGGCAAGGCTCATATAAAAAATCAGCAAAACCCTAACAACACAGCCCGCAGGGAAGCCACGTGTAAATAAAGTGGCCCGAACGGTAAGTCACGTGTAAATAAAGTGGCCCGAACGGTAAGTATGTTCCAGGCCACCTAGTATGGCTGCAAATAACCGTCACACTTTTTAGACCATGCCAGTGGCGTATCTACCATGGGTGCAGAGTGTGCAGTGCACACGGGCCCCCGCAGACAAGGGGGCCGTCCGTGGCACTCACCCTGCACCCAATGGAAGATCCCAGTACCACCTATTTCTGTACAAACGGTGACGGTCTCCAGCAGCCTTCCGTTCCCAACAGTGCACTGCACGCGGGTGTCACATGGGGATGTCAGGCGTGCGTGCACTGCGCAGCCTCATGCTCCTCTTCTGTTTGCAGAGCGTGAGGCTGCGCAGTGCATATTATAGTATGTGCTATTTCCTTACCCCTAAGATACCCTATAAATATTATAGTATGTGCTATTTCCTTACCCCTAAGATACCCTATAAATATTATAGTATGTGCTATTTCCTTACCCCTAAGATACCCTATAAATATTATAGTATGTGCTATTTCCTTACCCCTAAGATACCCTATAAATATTATAGTATGTGCTATTTCCTTACCCCTAAGATACCCTATAAATATTATAGTATGTGCTATTTCCTTACCCCTAAGATACCCTATAAATATTATAGTATGTGCTATTTCCTTACCCCTAAGATACCCTATAAATATTATAGTATGTGCTATTTCCTTACCCCTAAGATACCCTATAAATATTATAGTATGTGCTATTTCCTTACCCCTAAGATACCCTATAAATATTATAGTATGTGCTATTTCCTTACCCCTAAGATACCCTATAAATATTATAGTATGTGCTATTTCCTTACCCCTAAGATACCCTATAAATATTATAGTATGTGCTATTTCCTTACCCCTAAGATACCCTATAAATATTATAGTATGTGCTATTTCCTTACCCCTAAGATACCCTATAAATATTATAGTATGTGCTATTTCCTTACCCCTAAGATACCCTATAAATATTATAGTATGTGCTATTTCCTTACCCCTAAGATACCCTATAAATATTATAGTATGTGCTATTTCCTTACCCCTAAGATACCCTATAAATATTATAGTATGTGCTATTTCCTTACCCCTAAGATACCCTATAAATATTATAGTATGTGCTATTTCCTTACCCCTAAGATACCCTATAAATATTATAGTATGTGCTATTTCCTTACCCCTAAGATACCCTATAAATATTATAGTATGTGCTATTTCCTTACCCCTAAGATACCCTATAAATATTATAGTATGTGCTATTTCCTTACCCCTAAGATACCCTATAAATATTATAGTATGTGCTATTTCCTTACCCCTAAGATACCCTATAAATATTATAGTATGTGCTATTTCCTTACCCCTAAGATACCCTATAAATATTATAGTATGTGCTATTTCCTTACCCCTAAGATACCCTATAAATATTATAGTATGTGCTATTTCCTTACCCCTAAGATACCCTATAAATATTATAGTATGTGCTATTTCCTTACCCCTAAGATACCCTATAAATATTATAGTATGTGCTATTTCCTTACCCCTAAGATACCCTATAAATATTATAGTATGTGCTATTTCCTTACCCCTAAGATACCCTATAAATATTATAGTATGTGCTATTTCCTTACCCCTAAGATACCCTATAAATATTATAGTATGTGCTATTTCCTTACCCCTAAGATACCCTATAAATATTATAGTATGTGCTATTTCCTTACCCCTAAGATACCCTATAAATATTATAGTATGTGCTATTTCCTTACCCCTAAGATACCCTATAAATATTATAGTATGTGCTATTTCCTTACCCCTAAGATACCCTATAAATATTATAGTATGTGCTATTTCCTTACCCCTAAGATACCCTATAAATATTATAGTATGTGCTATTTCCTTACCCCTAAGATACCCTATAAATATTATAGTATGTGCTATTTCCTTACCCCTAAGATACCCTATAAATATTATAGTATGTGCTATTTCCTTACCCCTAAGATACCCTATAAATATTATAGTATGTGCTATTTCCTTACCCCTAAGATACCCTATAAATATTATAGTATGTGCTATTTCCTTACCCCTAAGATACCCTATAAATATTATAGTATGTGCTATTTCCTTACCCCTAAGATACCCTATAAATATTATAGTATGTGCTATTTCCTTACCCCTAAGATACCCTATAAATATTATAGTATGTGCTATTTCCTTACCCCTAAGATACCCTATAAATATTATAGTATGTGCTATTTCCTTACCCCTAAGATACCCTATAAATATTATAGTATGTGCTATTTCCTTACCCCTAAGATACCCTATAAATATTATAGTATGTGCTATTTCCTTACCCCTAAGATACCCTATAAATATTATAGTATGTGCTATTTCCTTACCCCTAAGATACCCTATAAATATTATAGTATGTGCTATTTCCTTACCCCTAAGATACCCTATAAATATTATAGTATGTGCTATTTCCTTACCCCTAAGATACCCTATAAATATTATAGTATGTGCTATTTCCTTACCCCTAAGATACCCTATAAATATTATAGTATGTGCTATTTCCTTACCCCTAAGATACCCTATAAATATTATAGTATGTGCTATTTCCCTACCCCTAAGATACCCTATAAATATTATAGTATGTGCTATTTCCTTACCCCTAACATACCCTATAAATATTATAGTATGTACTATTTCCTTTCCCCTAATATACCCTATAAATATTATAGAATGTGCTATTTCCTTACCCCTAATATGCTAAATATGTACTTTATATAGTGTGGAGAGAGATAAAGAGAGAGATATCCATACATGCAGCACATACATACATACATACATACATTACATAGACCACCCCACACATACACAGGAAACAGGTAAAATAAAGCTTACCTCATTCACAATTCTCCAGCTCCTCTTCTGTCTTCCGTCATTGTGAGTGATGTGAGGGAGAGGGAGGGAAATCTTTGCTATGCTGCCAGCACAGTGAGGGACAGAGCAGGAAGGAGAATCTCTGCTGTCTGCATGTGAGGGAAGGAGGGGGAGGGGGGGGAATCTTAACTGAGCTGAGCTCCGTGAGGGAAGAGGTGATGGAGATCAGTGCTAATAGTGGCTGCTGCGCTGCCTGTCACATAGAATCACAGGCAGGTGCACAGCTATTGCAATGGGAGCAGTCAATACTGGGGCAGGCTGGTGTCATAGAGATAGTGAGTGTGCCATTTGTAATATACACAGAGCAGTCAGCACACTGCCGACTGCTCTGTGTGTTTTAGGATCAGCACAGTCTCTGTCCTCGTCCATATAGCCTGACCCTAACCCTCCTTTCCCCACAGCCTGACCCTTATCCTCCCTTCTCTATAGCCTAACCCTAAGACCCCCCCTCCCTGCAGCCTGACCCCAACTTTCCCCTTCTATGGCACTAACCCTAACCCTCCCTTCCTAAGAGCCTAACCCTAACAACCCTCCTAACACTAAAAGTCCCTGGAGAGGTTACTCCCCCTCTCCGGAGCTGTCATCTGCGGCAGATCCTCACAAAAATTAATGGCTGAGTATGCCGGGTATACTGAGTATTGCTTCAAAGGACAGCATCCAGATGCTGTCCTTGAAGCAAAGAGATGAAGAGATGGTACGGTGCTTCCAGCAATAGTCTCTGTCACTAGAGGTCCCCCTTTTATAGTCCATAGAGACTATAAAAGGGGGGCCTCTAGTGATCGAATGGTGAATGGTGATTCATAATGGGACATTTGATGAGAAAAATTTACATAGGATCAAAGGGGGCTAGCATATTAATAAATAGAGTCGGTTGTGTATTGTTTTGTTTTTGCATGTAAATATTTTTAGCGTGGTAAACTCTTTTTTACAGATATTGCTCATACCTTCTTCAAATCTGTGTACTGGCAGCACTTCAGAAAAAGTAACAGTATTTGCCACCTGCTTAAGTTCAGTTCCCAACTTTCTAAATTCATCTCTAACAGCCACAACTCCAGCATTGGCCAAGCCATTTCTCCCAAGGTGGATAATGACATCAACCTCCCTTTCCTTGCTCACTGTCTTTAGAATATTTAAAATACACTTTTTATCCCGTGGAGCTGTAGCTACAGGCAAGCACTTCACATGAAAAGCAATGCAGTTAAAATGTTGAACATCATCATTGTGTGCAAAAAGTTTTGTCCCCATTAAATTCTTCATTTATTTCCAGCCAATAACTGCTCCTCTTGAGGCTATTTGACAGTTGCTTGCAAGGGCAGACATGAGATGAGGCACATGTGAAACGATCAGACCTGGTATTTCCCAGGTTATAGGTGGATGTATAATGCAGCTTTTATTTTTTGACACAGCAATTTGCCCGGCAAAAACCGGGGTTGAAAATCCTGTGTTTTTCAAGGGTGGTGATGTGAAAGCGGTATAAGGGGCATATTGAGGGAGGTAAGGGGTGGAGGAATGTAGTCAATGTACAGTAAGGGCGTGCCAAGGCAAGTGAACTCGATCCTGCTCAGAACGCAGCTGTAACAAAGGTTATTTTACGTTGGAAAATTTGCACCTACTGTAGGTCATCTCTAAGTCAGGGGGGCATTCACTCAGAAGCTAATTTAGTGCATGTCAGCTTAATTGCTGTCCAGTAAAATACATTAAGCAGATATGGAATCACTGCTAGTGTATTGCGTGGTTGTTGTTTTTTTAGACCACTGTAAAAAATTGATATTTTTTAATTTTATAATTTTTTATATTTTTATATGTTTATGTAAATGCTTTTTTCCACTGCTTTAGAGTATAAACACTACAACTAAAGCTTCCATTTTATTTATAACAGTGTATAACCCTTTCTAACACATTATACAACCCTGTACTTGCAGAGCGTATTGGAGACGTAGCAGCAGAAATTGCTGCTTTGTACCCGCATGCCACATGCCTTTATTTAGTTTCCATTCAGATGTCCCATTTACTTGGATTGAACATACCACTATTACTCATGGCACTTCCTGGTGGCCCTAGCTGCAAATAGCGTGATCTTTTCCCAAATATATGGTATGCTCTTTTTGCATTTGAGTAAGGATCAGGTCCAATGTGTCTTCATTATTCTAATAATTATATGTACTTTTGTATATCGAAAAGTTCACAGTGTCAGAATGTTAACTTACGTGTATGAGTATGAGAATATGAAAGTGGCTGAAGGCTTGCCAGAGCTGCAGCAGCCAAGTGGGACCTGATTCATGAGAGCAAAATGATGCTAGTCTCTGTGCAGACATGCTATGGATCCAGCAGGTGCTCAGAAATGGGGTCGGAGACTGACATTGCAGCAAGCCAATCGGGTCTCGCCACATCATTGTCTCTGCCTCCCAGCAGCTGGACACAGGAGGAGAGCGAGACAGGAAGGAAGCACATGGTATGCTCAGGAGTGAAGGAGCTGAGAATGGCATGAGAAGCTGAGGAGAGCAGTGGATGGAGAGTGAAGAATACAGTAGTCATGGAGATTGTGAGTCTAACTACCACAGGACCAGCACTGTGTGAGGCAGTTAGCAGTTACCTACATGGTGTTAGTTTTATAAGCTGCACCGAGTCCCCTAGATGATGAGCAGCATACCCCCCTCTTGGTAATTAACCCCTAAGACACCTAGCCCCGGTATAACAGAATCTATCCTAGTGATTAACCCTTGAGACATTTGGCCTTGGTACAATATGCCCTCCTGGTAATTAACCTCTGAAATACCTTGTCCTGGCACAACAGAACCTTCTGGTGATTAAACCCTGAGGTACCTGGCTTTTTATAGGAAACTCCCTGGTGTTTAACCCCCTTACAGTAATTGCACCTGAACTGAGTGGCAAGTTTGTTAATTAGTGTGACATTGGTATGTAGCAAGGGTGCCCTCAATTATGCATCCTTTGCCAGGACTTGCTATGGCCACAAGGAGAGAGACAGAACTCCACCCCCACTGTGCTCTGGGGCTGGGAGGAGTTCCCAGAGAGTGAGAGATGCAGTGTCTGGGGGAGAGGTAGAGAGGAGAGCATGTGAGCAGAGGAGTTGCAGAGGAACTACTGAGGAGAAATCTGAGAGAGAGAGCAGAGAGAGACTTACCCAGGCAGCACAGTATCTACTGCTGGGTTTAGTCTGAGTGTGGCAGTACCTTGGAGAAACTTGACCTTGAGCCCACCTGCTTGAGGGAGATTCCAGCTGGGGGAGAGCTGCATGGGAGAGGAGAGAACTACAAGCAAGATCAGACTAGTAGGGTGCCTTGAGCTTATGCGCTGTGGAGCTGCTGTTAGATACTGTCATCAATCCAGAGCTAAGTAATTGCATTCAGTCACACTGATACACTGGTGCTGCAAACTACATCTACAGTTCTGAATCACCATTACACTGCAGAGGGAGTCAAGTAGACTTTAGGACTTTGTTGCACACAGCCCACATGGGAATTTAGGACTTTCTAACACACATAACCTGGGTTACCACCATTCTACAACTACACCAATGTTGTTAGTCTAGTCAGTCTGATTATTATAGTTAGACAGGAAAAGTATAGAACTGCTTAAAGATGTACTGTTACTGTGATTGTGGCTGCAGCTGGCCTGAGTGTGTGTATTGGACGCTATTTTGTAGGGACTGTTTGCATGTATAGTCGCCATTTTGAGAGGTTAAACTATTGTATTGTATGTCCATTACTGTTTGTCATTGTTCCTCATTTACTGCCAACCCTTTTACACCTGCCCAGTAAAAGCCTCTTTAACCCTTGCCATTCCCTGTCCCAAGCTGTCCTTAATAAATACAATTTCCATTACCCCTACTTCCGGTGTGGTCCTAGTTATTCTCTATTATACCGCTTTCACATCACCCTCCCAGAAAAACCCGGTATTTTGTACCCGGGTCTTTTCTGGGAGCAGTGCCGTGTCATTTACAAAACCGCGTTATAAGTCCACCAAAAATCCAGGAAATTCCCGGTCTGACCCTTTCAGATCACTAGGTATTTCCCGGGTTTTAGTGGATTTTAAGCGCTGAAGAGCATGCAGATGCTTGTAGTGCTACAATCATCAGCATGCCCAAGGATGACAGGGCATGCTAGCGTTTGGAGAACCACAAGTGCCATCATGCCCTGTCACCCGTTACAACAACACACAAATGAATACCCCTCCTAGCACCTAAATAAAATATAGGGTCGGCCCCTAACCTAAAAAAAAATACTAAACATTTCATGCCCCCCTACAAAGAATAAATTACATTTAATACCCCCAAATAATGTTAAAAAAAAATTACCGCTGATTGTGAAATGTTAAAAAAAAAAGTACCGCTAATTGTAAAAAATGTTTGTTAAAAATACATGTCAAAATAAATGGCATAAAAATAATAATTAAAAATAGTTACTTACCATCTTGATAACGATCCCATCTTCTAAGCTTGTAATCCGTGGAGGAGGTATTAGAAAAATAAAAAACCCTGTGGAACGAGGAAACTCATGTCCTGCACCGCAGGACATCCCGACGCTAATGACAGCTCTGCTGTCATTGGGGTGTATTTATACCCTTGGGCAGGCTGTGAGATCACCATGGAAACAGCCTGTCCAAGGGTATAAATACACCCCAAAGAGCTGTCATTAGCGTCGGGATGTCCTGCGGTGCAGGACATGAGTTGCGTCG
>WWET01005175.1:49022-61810 GCA_011038615.1 Limnodynastes dumerilii
TACACTGGGTACGACCGTCGCCCGTACGAAAATTCGCACAAAATACGCTGAGCGTACGGGCTTAGCACGCCCATACTGTACAATTTAAATGGCTATCCCCGCCTCCCTGTAGTAAAACGGGCGCCCAGCTGACCATCGTACTGAACGAGCGCCCCGCGAGCGAAAAATACGCTCACAATACGCCCGCTATTCGCTCATGACGCCCGGGCGACCGGAAGCTGTCATACTGGGCATGCGCGTTGCGAATTTTTTCCCGAAATTTCGCATACGCTCGTCGTACGCTCGCTTGCGGTCGTTGCTCTGGATCAGGCCCTAAGAGAGGAAGGTTACACCTGGGCAAAACTATGTCGATTTCAGGGGGAGTCAAGTTAACCGGTACACTGTTATTTAGACTTGGGATAGGAAACATCACCTCTCTAAACTCTAATAATGTTTGCAAGAGATGAAATAAGACTCCCCTGCAATAAACATGGTTTAACCCAGGAGTAACTTTCCCCTCTTAGGGTCTGATTCACACTTTAATAGGTTCTTAAATATACGCAACTAGCAGCAAGGCAACTCCCCAGGCATGCCCCCGGTTTTCAGGTTCTTAAAAACTTACGAGTGCCATAGGGCTCCCTTAACTAGGTTTGCATGTGTGTGTGTACAAACGTAACCACGCCTTCCTTTGCTCATTTAATTTCCATCCTCCACTCAATCTTCTTATCTCTGAGTTAATTATTCGCAGCACGCCCCTTCCTGCGTAAGTTACCACGAACCTAGCGACATTAGGTTCGTAGTGTTAACTCACATCATTTGCGTTCCTAAGTTCCAACGTAGATAGCGTATAAAATTTACTACGCATGCGCAGTATATCCCTTCCTAAATATACACACTTAAAACCCCACAGATTCTTAACTGTGAATCAGGCCCTTCATTTCAAGCTTCTTCTTAAGTCTGAATAAGGCCCTGTATGATAAGAATGACTGTAAATTTCCCTCATTGTTTATGCTTGATTGGGTATACATATAATATTTCCAACACCTGATATCTGTTTTCATTATTGTGCTTTCCTGTATTTGTATTTCCGTGACACACTAATTTACCTATTAACAGGCGAGTGCCTTATTTCAGTTATATTTGGAGGTGGTTTCTATTGGTATAGAACCTCTTTTACAACATCTAGTAGACTACTTCCCTACAGCTGAGATACTGCTTTATTGCACACAAACCTTTATTGTATGTTTTTTTTAGAGATACAATTGTCTTTTTGATAACATAGAAATTTGTGTACAAATTGATTGATCTAGAGTTAAAAATCTCTGGCAAAATAACCTAATTGTTATTAGTAATTGGTATTGATTAGGGTTTATTTGACATATGCAACCTAATTGTAACCTGATCTTACCTTTTCTAGGACAGGAGTGTAGTGCTTATCCTTTTCAGATTACTCTTTTTCTCCCACCTCCACCTGAGGAGAATATACTAATAATGTAACTTTGGGCCTGATCCAGACCTATGATGTAGCGCTGAGCATACTAACGCTCAGCGTTACATCATGGGACTCCAGATGACACTCCAACTGCCCCATCATATTTACACTCCCTTACGCCAGCTGAAGGCTACCCTAACTTCAGCTGGCGTAAGGGAGTGTAAATACGCTGGGACGGCGGCGTTAGAACGATAACGCCGCCCTCCCAGCCTCATTACCCTCCCTCCCCCTGCCTACCTACTCTAACTGCAGGGGATGCCCCCTCCAGCGTTACTACGCTGCTGCTATGCCGTTACATCTGCCCAGCGCATACGCAGATTGTCTTTTTAGACGATCTTACACTGCTGCTCGGCGTATTAACGGACAAATATCTTGATAAGACAATGGTGTCCAGAAGTTCCCAATCCACCAGGACTGGGAAAAATGGTAAATCACAAACAAAACAGATGTAGCCTCCATCTTCTAGTTCAGACAGCTCTAAGTCTCCACCTACTCTGTCTACTAAGTTAATGACCTCTCCTACGGAAATGGCAACAGAGCTTTGTAATTTCATAATGCCCCATATCGACAAAAAGTTTGAGGACCTCAATGCCCGCTTAGATAACAGTTTGGCAAAAATAGATTCCAATACAACGCATATCACCACTTTAGAAAAAAGTCAGAGTGATGCTGAGGACCAGCTCCATGCTGTAAGTGACGCAACAACAGATCACGATGGGCCAGATCCAGAACTACGGCCACAGGCGTATTTACGCCAGCCGTAAGCATAACTTGGGCTGTAAGTATGTTCTGCGCATACACCTAGCAGATGTTTTCTGTCGTAACTCATGGCGGCAGTAATTGAAAATAGGTTGCCTGTAACATTAGCATAATTATGGCCGAACGGGCATGCCTATATTACGATAGCCGTAAATATGCTCATGTTACAGAATGTAGGTGGGTGAGGCATTTAAATCGTACAGTATGGGCTGGGTTATGTAGTTACGACTATCGCGTAGTTACGTCCTGCCTTAGTTACGATTACAAAAGTTAGGGTAGGGTTCAGCAGGCATAAGGTAGGGCTCAGCAGGCATAAGGCAGTGTAATTACAGATGTTCCCGGGGGAGTGTATAGTATATACGCTTGCGTTAATACAATCTGCGCTAGATCGTAACACAGACATAGATCTGTATCTGGCCTAATGTCTCTATTCAAGCACTGGTTGAAAATTAAACGATCTTGAGAATCGTCATAGACATAATAATTTGAGATTTGTTGGGATCCCAGAGAAGGTCACAACTCTTGCAATTTTGGTAACTACCTACCTAACGCTATTGGCATTGCGCATGATATTGGTCCCATACATATTAAAAGAGCACATAGGCTAGGTCAAGAAAAAGGGGTATAACAGACCATGTCTGGTTATAGCAAAAAAAATGATTATAGAACAATAGAAAAACTTCTTTCCAGCTACAGAAAAATACCCCAATTGATGATAATGCCAAAATATGTTATGATCTTTTGGGATTTTTCCAATTTGGTGTCTAAAAAACAAAAAGAATATTCTGAGGTGGGTACTCTGTTGCACAACCAAAATATACGTTTCTCTTTATCTGGCAAAATTGTGAGTAACAGATAATAGTCGAACCTTATATTTTACATATCCAGAGGAAGCCAAAGCACACTTCACTGCGTGCCCTCCACCCTGTGAGGGATTTAATTAATACTAAATATATGTTCTGATTCTCTTCTTTCTACATCTAAAAACAGAACACACTACAAGTTGCTTAATTTTGTTAAACCACTCCTCTGAGTGAATTTATGCTTAGGCTGTAACTCTATAACAATAAACTCAGTCTATGGTTCAGTATGGTTACTTTATACTAGACAAGATAGAAAATTCAAGCATGAGATTCTCTTGGGGAGGCATGGTTTGGAGAGAGCTCCATTCTCAAAGGGCTCTCTTCAGGCTGTAAAATCCCTAAGAGGCTGGAGGATTGCCTCTTCAGTGTCCCCCAGCTAGTGTGTGTGGTCCGGGGCGCTGGTGTAACGTTTCGGCGGCTGCCTCATATCGCCGCTCACCCGCTGGGCCTGCGGGCGGCTCAAGGCCTCTATAGACACGGGGCTGCAGTGCCTTCAACTTCCTCTGACTGCACTGGTCTTTCCCTTGAAGCAGAAGGTCGGTACCATTTTGGAGTGCTCCCCCGTGGTGTCCTTGAGGTCCATAGGCTCCTGTGACTGCCTTCCCCTGGGACCTACAGCTGGAACATCTTCTCCTCTGGGCAGCCCCTACCTTCTGAACAAGTAGGCACTTTGAGTGAGTTAATAATATAACATATGCTGATTTGTGCATACAGCCTCCTGGATTTTATTCTACCTTCCACCACCAGAGGCCTCTAAAGCTCTTTTCTTCCTAACCTACAATATTTCTCAGCCTGTGCCAACTCACTTATAGCTAACAAAGCAGGCTTTTTGCCAGTTAATATGAAAGTGTGATTCTTCAAGATGGCCCCGCCACTGTGATCTCTAATTTTCACGTTAGCGGACGTAATATATACTACCATTCAGATCTGTGTCTTCTAGTAGTTCCTCATTCTGCTCTTACACCATATACCTTCAGCAACTATGTCTCCACAGCGTGTGAAGCCTCCTAAGACTCCCACTCAAATCTGTTTTCCCCCCAAAGCTACTCCTGATAAAACGGCGAGAGTCTCCACTTCAAAAGAGGTGTCTGATCACGTACCCACTTCTCAACTGCCAGATCTCCAAATAGACTCTGACGCAGATGCCTCATTAACAGTTAAATCAATGCATCAACTTTTATGTCCGTTGCAGTCCGACATCACATCAGAATTTCAATTATCATCAGCTAAACTTCAGACGGAAATAGCAGAGATTTGTGGGTGAACGGATCATCTAGAGACCAAGATGGAGGAATTGGTGGCTTCACATAACTTAATTACCGCTCATGAGATTCTTACAGAGGAGGTTGCTGCACTTCGGGACAAGGTTGCAGACCTGGAAGACAGATCCAGACGCAACAACCTTAAAATCCGTGGTATACCAGACTTGGTCTCTAATGCTGATCTTATGGACTTTGCTACTACTTTATTCCAAAGACTACTACCTTCAGCTGACCCTAAGGACTTACTCATTGATCGGATTCATAGACTACCCAAACCCAGAGCTGCTGGAAGTTCTTTACCTAGTGACACGTTACCACGGATCCATTTCTTTCATATTAAGGAACAGCTTCTATGAGCAGTACGAGCAGCGGAGGGAACAGATAAGCTGGGTAACCTGCAACTATTTTCTGACTTTTCTGCTATCACAATTAGAAAGCGGTGGGTATTCCGCCCAATCACTGCTGCTTTAAGAGATAACTAAATCCCCTACAGATAGTGATTCCCAGTCAAGCTGCTCATCCAATATGAAGGATCAACGTACAGTGTTTCGTCTCTGGAGGCGGGCCTAAAGCTGCTACAGGAATGGGACATCTCAGTCACTCTGCAATCCCCGGCAGCTTCTGCAGTTCCATCAACGTTTGTGAGATATGCATGTTGGAATTGTTGTTCATTTTCCTTCTCTGTTGATGTCTTAATCCATTATATTGATTTTCAGTAGTCCTAGGTAGTTCATGGATATTTGATAGTTTTATATACTTTAGTGATCTACTCATATTTTATATACAGAGCCAGCAGCTCTGATGTAACTTACATGTTATAGTTCAGTAAGCTATTTCTAGTTGATTTTATCTAATTCTTTAGACAAAATTATTGTTGTTTTTTTCATTGCAACTCGTCATTTGCAGTTGAGGATGTTAAAAAAAAAATTTCAGGGGTTATATTTAACATTATTGTCTGGTAGTATGTTTTTTACTACAATGTTTCATCTGTTGTTCTTATCTAATTCTGCCTATTTGACTATTATGTCCCTGTCAGCTAATAAAAATTGCCGCACCCTCCCTTTAGCGGCAAACACTTGGACCCCGTTAAACGGTCGTCTCAGTATACCCTTATTTCCCTTTTCATTTTTTCTTTTCTCATGCTCAAATTTTTACCGCCCAAGTGGTCTACGCTGTAGCAATTTTTAGACTCTCTATTACTAAATTAGGTGCTTTCAGCTCTTGGGATCATGGTTAAAATGCTAAGTTTGAATGTAAAAGGTCTCAAATCCCCAAACAAAAGAGCTTTGGCTCTACACTATTTCCGTAAGCAAAAAGCAGATCTAGTAGCAATCCAGGAGACCCACTTCTACTCCCTTGCTCCCCCTAAATTTATTAATAGTAGATTCCCAGCATGTTATTTGGCCTGTGGCCCATTCAAATGGAATGGAGTTGCTATACTCCTCCGGGCAGGAATTGAATTTACCTTAGACTTGGAAGTTAGAGATAAAAATGGTAGATATCTCATACTAGTTGGCAAATTGGAGGAGCAGTGGTTAACCTTGATATCCATTTATGCCCCGAATTCGGGTCAAATTTCTTTTTTCAGGTCGGTGTTTGAGGAAATAAATAAGACCCGCAAGGGTCATGTTATAGTTTTCGGTAATTTCAATATGGTCATAGGGCCTGATCCAGTTCTATGATGTAGCGTTACATCGTGGGACTCCCCCTGACACTCCCCCTGCCCCATCGTATTTACACTCCCTTATACCGGCTGAAGGATACACTAACTTCAGCCGGCGTAAGGAATTGTAAATACGTTGGGACGGCGGCATTAGTACGATACCGCTGAAGCTACAGACGCCTGATCCACGAGCAACGTAGCAACGCCGGGCAACGACTGCCCGGCGCATGCGCAGATCGGCTTTTAAGCCGATCTTACGCTGCTGGCTGGCGTTTAAACGCCAGCCAGCGTAGGTCTGGATCAGGCCCATAGACCATAAATTAGATAAGTCTCAAAAAACTCAGATAGCCCTTCGTGTGGGTGGTGGATTCCCTCTGCCTTTTAGAAGCCTACTGATAGAATTCGACTTTTATGACGTATGGCGGGTTCAGAACCTGTCTGCTCGTAATTACACTTTTTATTCTCATGTCCATAGAACTTATTCGCGTATTGATATGATTATGACAGATAAATGGGCGCTACAGCAGGTCTTAAATGTTCAGATCTTACCCATCACATGGTCAGACCATGCTCCAGTGGTGATAATTTGGGATACCAAAATATCTTTTATCCCCCCCAGACCGTGGCGTATGCCAGACTACCCGTTAATATAGAAGGGAAACAGGCTCTAACTGAGGCTCTTTCTATTTATTTGGAAACCAATAGACCTGAGGACACCTCATTGGGGACTTTTTGGTGTGCTCTTAAAGCGGTGGTTAGAGGAGTAGCAATTCAGACTGGGTCACGTCTTAAGAGGCAGTCTGTGAGAGTTCAAGGGGAATGGGAGAAGCGGATCTCTGAACTTGAACATCTCCATAAGACTTCTCCCTCGGAGCAATATCTGCACCAATTAAATGAAGTACGCACCAAACTATGTAAGCATTTGATGTTTCAATCATACATTCAATTAAATAACTTACGGCAGCGTTTTTACACAGCAGGAAATAAGGCAGGTAAAATGCTTGCCAGGAAATTAAGAGCTAAGTTTAAAGATTAAATGCTGCACTCAAATATAAAGTGACAATTGCCAACATCCAATAGATATATAAAAAAATATAGGAAGGAGGCTAAGGGAAGGTTAAGCTATTATCGTTAGCATTTAGCTAAATATCTCATAATAGTTAATACCTATTACTCACATCCTCTGGTGCTACCTTTCCACAATGTTAAACATAAAGAAAAAAGGAGAAAAAGGGAAGGGGAACTATTTATTTAGACATACGCCTCTTAAAGCAAACAGTAACTAGTTTATTAAAATTCACAATTTAATTAATTTAGATTAAAAAGAAAGAAAATTTCTGTATTTTACTGTTTGTTTATTAATTATTAATATTGGCTATGGAATCAGTTGTCACAAAAAGAGTAGCACACGTTGGCAACTGATGGCAGCAAAATAATTGGTAAAATAAAGTATTGTAATAGACAAGACAGTATAAGTGATTAAAAACGACGTGAGGGAATGGATAAGATAGAGGCAGATTCTCAGTGTAATTATTCAAGGCTCTCAGTTATATCAAAAAACCTTCACAACAAGTGATACTTCACCACTAGCAAAAATTGTTTTGAATTGGTATATAAATATTTATATGGCTAACACAATGTATTAAAGATTAGGAAAAATATCTGCCTCTACCTTATACGTTCCCTCACGTTGTTTTTAATCACTTATACTGTCTTGTCTATCACAATACTTTATTTTACAAATTATTTCGCTGGCATCAGTTGCCAACGTGTGCTACTCTTTTTGTGACAACTGATTCCATAGCCAATATTAATATTTAATAAACAAACAGTAAAATACAGAAATGTTCTTTCTTTTTAATCTAAATGAATTAAATTGCGAATTTTAATAAACTAGTTACTGTTTGCTTTAAGGGGAACTTGTGCACCTAAATAAATAGTTCCCCTTCCCTTTTTCTCTCTTTTTCTTAAGAAAATTAAGAGCAAGACAAATGCGACATAAAATCAAAACTATCACCATGAGGGACGCTGGGAAACTACTTAACCCAGCGAAAATAGCAAATGTGTTTGCTCAGTATTACGAGCAACTTTATAATCTCAAGAATGATCCGTTTGTCCCCCAACCCACACCGATTTTAATTAATGAGTTTTTGCAACACACACAACTCCCCTCCATTAGTACTCAAGACTTAGAACAATTAGCGGTTCCCTGGATGGTCCAGGAGGTGGCAGGAGTAATCAAATCTCTTCCAAGTGGCAAGTCCCCAGGTCCGGGTGGATTTATTAACAAATTCTATATAGATTTCTGTGATCAATTGGCCCCTATTTTGACACAACTGTTTAATTACATTTCCCAGGGAGGCTTCTTCCCTAGAGAAATGTTAGAGTCCAGAATCATTACTATATTGAAACCTGGAAAAGACCCTACAGAGTGTAGAAACTACCGCCCAATTGCTTTGCTTAACATGGATTTAAAATTCTTTGCCAAATTGATAGCGAGTCGTATTAGCCCCCTCCTCCAAAATTTAATCCATCCGGACCAGGTGGGTTTCATTACCGGACTCCAGGCCCCAGATAATGGGCCTGATCCAGAACAACACTTTGGAGCGAAATTACGCGTGACGGAGACGTAAAATCGCGTATTTGTAAGTACTGTGCATGCGCACCATAGAAAATACGCTCAATAGCGTAGCGTAATTGTGAACGTATGGGCCATTCACGTATGTGTCACGTAAATACTTACGGGGATCCGAAATACGCCTGAAATACGTGAAGTAGGTGGGGGGTTGTATTTAAAGTGTACAGTATGGGCGTGCTTAGCTGCGTAAATTCGTCTAGCCCATACGTACGTGTGCGTATGACTGCGGTTACGTTGGAAAACGTTAAGGTAGGGTTTGGAAAGCGTATCTTGACAAAATACGTTCAAGGGGTGTGCCGAGGGGAGTGTAATGAATTTACGCTCACGAAAATACGCTACGCGAATAAACGTACGGCAAACTTAGTTATGGATCTACCCCAATGTGCGTAGAGTTCTGAACTTGGTGGAGATTGTGGAGAGAGAGAAGAGCCCGCTGGTCCTTTTATCACTGGATGCTGAAAAAGCATTCAATAGGCTCCATTGGGGCTATATGTCGGCGGTTTTATCCAAATTTAGCTTTGGGGGTCCTATCTTTAATTCCATTTTGGCACTTTATAATAATCCCACAGCTAAGGTTTTCAGCAACGGTTTTTTATCAGACCCTTTTAACATATCAAATGGCACCCGCCAAGGTTGCCCTTTATCTCCCCTGATATTTGCCCTTTCAATTGAACCTCTAGATGCTCAAATTAGATCATCTCCCCACTTCCCAAGCTTAGTGTATAAAGATACTATACATAAACGTTGCCTCTTTGCAGATGATATTATGCTTTTTGTGACGGATCCGGCGGGCTCGCACCCTTCTCTCCATAGATTGCTTGGCCATTACAGTCGAGGTTTGGCCCTACCAGACCTTCAAAAATATCATGAGGCTTGTATGATTGCACAACTGGAGGACTGGGATAGGGTGGACCATGTTAAACTCTGGGTTAAATTAGAAGAAGCAGCAGCTTTGTTAGTCTCGCTACAGGACTTGAAGTGGTTGCCAAAACACATGCGCCCACCTGACCCATCCCTCCTATTATCGACACATAGTACGCTGCAGATTTGGGATAGAGCTGTTTTAAGGTGCATACACACTATACAATTATCTAGCAGATTATCTGGAAGATCTGGCTTTTGGAATGAAAATCTGGTAATGGATGCAAAATTCTGTTGGAGGGGGTGTTGACTAGTTGGAACCATTCTCCACGTGTTTTGGGAATGCCCTCAGATTAAACCATTATGGGTAGAGGTGTTTCACTTTCTAAACTCTCTTACTAAACTAAATATTAGCCCAACTCAATTATTTGCCCTGCTTCATGTGTATCCCCTGAGATACAGTGTTCTCACAGATATGTGGTTGGACATGTTCTGATTTCCCCTAAGGCCACAATTGCGCAAAACTGGAAATCCCCTGACATCTCCCAACTAGCCAAAATTTTTGCTAAAATTCAATATAGTTATGACATGGAGACCAGAGTTACTCCATATTCTATGAGTCCCTCCTCAGATACAACTAGGTTGGCATTGTAACGTCTGGTACCACCTTATACTCTGTCCGAATATCTTCTTGCTGCACCCTGTAACATCGGGACTCTGCTGTAATCACCACTCCAAGGAAACGTGTATTTCTTGTGTATTTCACTGTGAGCGTTCACCAACTGAATTCAAAGGAGAAGCACCGCCCCGTGGATTATTCGCCCTTCCATTCGGCTGAAGCCGTTTGCTGACGAGGCAGCCTGGTGTCCTGAGACCCCCGGTTCTAGCGGTTCCAAACACTTGCTTGCCGGGGTTGACTCGGACCCTAGCCGCACTCAGCTTAGGCTCAAGGGGTAAGGTAGCTATTCCCTGTCTTTTTCACGAACTTACGGCTTTGTGGGCCACTTCAAACATCCTGTATTTTTGTGGTGAGCAACGGAGGAATACAATATTACTTGCTGGCAATAAGAATTGGGACTGTTTTTTTTATTTGGATTCAGTTTATAAGGATACACTCTATTAGGGCTTGATCACCCCTAAAAGAATCCCTACTGGACATTTAATAGTTTTTCATTTTATTTCTGCAAATTATCCACCTATCGGGCACACATTTCACAGCACTATATGCAATCAGTGCAATATGCCCTTATAAAGTGTTTTTTTATTTATTTGTTTATTTATGTTTTAAATTGTGGTACCATACTTATGTGTTTATAAATTAATAAAAAATTGTTTATTGTTTACTAATACACCGGAAATCTATCTATATTCTCATTTATACATTTATGGTTTTGAGTTAGAAATGTGTTAATGTCTGAGGACATTAACTGTGACAGCGCTGGTCTTACTTTTTCCTCTTTCTCAGATACAACTAAGTGGCTCCCTTGGACTATGTATATTTTCGACCGTAGCAACGCACAAACAATTCCTAATTCGATTTGTTATGATTTAGATATTTTAAATTTGACCGAAACTCCATCGGCTGATTAATTGTTGTTCTAAGATATAAGGAAATGGTGTTTGAAATGTATAGAGACCTTTCCAATTTTCCTTTCCCCACTATAATACCACTGAGAGTCTAAGTTAAAGGTATATCAGACACTGGGCGTATAAGTCTATTATGTTCCATTAATTACAAATTGAGTGTGTTCTTCTTTCTGTTTATTTCCTTTTTTCCCTTCCTTCCCAGAAATGACTCAATCAATAGCCATTTGTTTCTCTATGTTGTTTTCTTTATTGTTATTGTTGTTTATTCATATGGCTGTATTTGAAATGTTCCTCACCCCTCTATTTCTTCTGTACCCCAAATTTATTTCTGATAAAATAATAAAAATCTAAGGATGAAAAATTCAAGCATGCAGTTCATATTGTTTCTCTAGTTAATTTTTCAATAAAAACTAATTGGTTAGCATAAAGGTCTATTTACAAGTACCATATGCAAATGTTAATGTTATTGGGGCTGATCCAGAACTGTGTGCGTAAGGTCGGCAGTTTTGCCAATCTTCCTCCCTAACTGTTGTATAGTTATGGTTGAGGGGGCGTTCCTCGCCGTAACTACGCAACACTTACAGAAGGAAGGCGGGGGGAGGTAAGGTAATGAGGACGGGTTTGGACTGTTACGCTACTGTGGCCGGCATAATTACACACTGTTACGCCAGCTGAAGTTAGGGTAGCCTATAACCAGCACAGTAGCACGAGAACCGCATTCCCCCAAATACAGCTCTTTAAACACACCTTTGGGGCCAGATTTACTAAGCTGTGGGTTTGGAAAAGTGGAGATGTTGCCCATAGCAACCAATCAGATTCTAGCTGACATTCTCTAGTGTGTAAATGGAAAGTGAGAGCTAGAATCTGATTGGATGCTATGGGCAAAATCTCAATTTTTTCAAACCTGCAGCTTAGTAAATCTGGCCCTTGGTCTAACAGACATGTGACAAACAGTGCATCAGGGTAAACAAGTTTATACTTATTATTCTGCACTGCACAGATCATTTTCTAGGATAGACTGTGTACTGATGAAAACTTTGGTCACATACACGCGGGATGCCCAGGTTAAAAAAAAATGTTATTTCAGATCATGCTCCCATTATTATTATTATTATTATTAACGTTTATTTATAAGGCGCCACACGGTATCCGCAGCGCCGTACATAAGCAATAGTAAAACAACAGTTGCATATACATCAGGGTAGTTTATACTTATTATTCTGCACTGCACAGATCATTTTCTAGGATAGACTGTGTACTGATGAAAACTTTGGTCACATACACGCGGGATGCCCAGGTTAAAAAAAAATGTTATTTCAGATCATGCTCCCATTCCATTATTATTTATTATTAACGTTTATTTATAAGGCGCCACACGGTATCCGCAGCGCCGTACATCAGCAATAGTAAAACAACAGTTGCATATACAATACAATAATTGATTAACAGAGTAATATAAAGGAATACAATACATGTATAAAGCAAAAATTACATACATAACAAAAATAAGGAGAGAGAAAGACAGTGTAGAGCAAAAGGTAGTAAGAGATGATGACAGCGTAAAGGGATGATGATGGGAAGGAGAACTCATAAAAGCTAACATGCTGAGTGAGAGGGTGAATAAACAGGAGACACAGTCGTGAAGATGGGGAGGACAAGTAAGCTTAGGTGGAGGAAGGGTAGG
>WWET01005175.1:84556-100487 GCA_011038615.1 Limnodynastes dumerilii
GGGTAACAGGGTAGCAAGAGCAAAAAGCACTTATCAGGCACATGATGTCAGCGAGCATAAAGCAAGGACCAGACGCTATAACCGACGGTGTGCAGATCCCAGCAGCAGCTATTTAAAGAACCCTCCTCCAATCAGTGAGGAGGGCCTGACACACCTCCAGAGCTAATAGCTGCAGCTGGGAATGTGCAGCTAGCTGCACAGCTAGCAATGGCAGATACATAGCAGTAAAATAGGCAGGCATAAAATGAATAGAACAGTAAAATAACAGAACAGAAATACAGACATGTTAACGGAGTGTAACAGTAGGGAGTAAGATCTTAGCGCTGTAACGCCAATGGGTGGGATGGGCATTTCTTGTCCGTAAACACCTGAATTTTAAACTGGAGGACATAATCATAGACCTGGTTGGCAGGTTTGTTTCCATTAAGGCACTTTTTGACACCTCCCCCTTGCTCCTGATGATACATTATATACCCCCACCATATTCTAGCTCCCTCATGAAAACGATAGCTTCTTACCAGGTCAGGTTTCTGGATACCCCAGCGCTCCTCTGTGGCAATTTTAGTACTACTATGAAGCCCAATTTAGATAGATGAGGGAGGCTGATTCTCCCCGAGAGCATGCTACCTCCCCATTTGCCAGATTGGTAGAAGGAATGGGTCTGAAGAATGTTTAGCAAATCCATAACCCTAATAAATTTAAATTTTTGTGTCACTCCACCACACATAATTCTCTATCCAGAATAGATCTCGCATTAACCTAGAGGGATTTCTGATTACTCCTCTGTTATGTTCACTCTTGATGTCCTACATAACCCCGGTATTACATTTTGGAAATTAAATCCTTTTTGGCTCTCATTAGTAGGCCCAGCAAATTTTTTTACTAAATCATGGGATGGTTCTTCGGTGATAATCTCATCACACCAAACTTTACATGGGATGCTTTCAAAGCATATATGAGGGGGTCCATCCTTAAAAAGTGGCACATATAAAAAGGGTAGCAGACAGGCTGAAAAGGATTTGGAGCAACGCTGTCACAACCTATATTTGTCTTTATACTCATCTACAGACCGCATAGCAATGTTGAGAGCCCAATCTGACTGAATGCAGTTCTTAATAAATAAGACTAAGCGTAAAATGTTGTTCTCTAAACACAGTCAATATTTACAAGCAGACTCATGCAGCAGTTATCTAGCATAACTGGCTAGGGTTGAGCAGACAGCACGGACTGTATTGGTGACTAAAATAATATCACTCATTATGATAGAAATAATATAGTGGATACTTTTCTCACCTTCTTGAGGTACCCTCTATCAGTCACAGGTTGATTACTCTCATGCCCAGCTCATTACTTATTTCAATGGGATTAAGTTTCCACAACTAGATATTGAGTCACAGAATTACTTAAATGCCCCGATTAGTGAGATTGAGATAGAAGCAACCATATCATCAATCCCCAATCATAAGGCCCCTGGGAGTGATGGGATATCTTGTGAGGTCTATAAAACATACTGAAGTTTCTTTACTTCTAAACTTTTAGAACTGTTTAATTTAATCCTGGGGTTGGGGCAGCTCCCCAACTCGATGTCAGAAGTGTTGATCATCCTCATCCCTAAACCTGGCAAGGATCCCCTCTCCCCTGAATCCAACAGGCCCATATCGCTGTTGCCTACCGATGTCAAAATTTTGGCAAAAATTCTTGCCACTAGGCTTAACGCCATAATTGCAAAAGTTATTCACCCCAACCAAACAGGCTTTATGCCAAGGAGCACAACAGCAATAAACCTTAGGCGCCTCTTCATGCGTTTGCAGATGACGGAGGGGAGAGAGGAGGCAGTAATTGCATCACTTGACACAGCAAAGGCGTTTTACTCGGGTGGAGTGGCCCTACCTGTGGAAGGTTCTTCAGGTTTTAATATAGGGAACAATTTCATTAAATAGATCAACATTTGCTACATCACCCCCAGGGCATGGATATTTGTCCCACCTTTTGCACTGGTTCAGGGAATGAGGCAGGGGTGCCCTCTTTTGCTTGCATTATTTGCACTAGTTATTGAACTGTTGGCATGCCTAATTCAGGAAACTAAGGAGATCAAGGGCCTTCCCACAGATAGCTACCCTGGCAAAACCGCCCTCTAGGCTGACCACATGCTCCTATTCCTGGCAGACACGGGGGCTCCCTGGCCAAGCTCCTGCAGGTGGTGGAGAAGATTGATCATGACGCAGGATTGCATATTAACTGGAATTAATCCAACCTTTTTCCATTGAGTGGTATGATACCCTCTGTTCTATAGGTACTTAGAGCTCCGGCATGCCCTGAGCTCTCAATTTCAGTAAACCCACCTTCTATTGCCTCATCACCTGTTAAGACAATGGTACTTAATGTATCTATTTTTTTTATTTTTTGTATGTGATATAAAATATCAGAAAATGTTAAATAAAAAAAAACTGGATTTAAAAAAAATATATATCACAAAAATACAATAAAGTAAAGCAAGCACAGACAGCAAGGCAAAATGTGAGGTGTAAACCTTGGCAGATCAGGGATTTGGGGATAAAGCACAGGGAGATCATTCTAGTGCAGAGGTGTAGCATGGGAGAAGTTCTCTACACAGAATTGAGAAGTAGTGATCAGTAGGGAGGTCAGCCAGTGGTGGTTAGCAGAAGGAAAGAAAGGTAGGAGTGGGAACATGGAGGAGATTACAATAGTCAAGACATGATAGAGAGTGAATGAGGGTTTTGGTAGCCTCATTGGTGAGGAAGGGACAGATGCATGCAATGTTGCGTAGCTGTAAATGGCAAAATAAGAGAGGGGACGGATGTGAGGTATAAAGGAAAGTGAGGAGTCAAGGATGAAACATAAGAAGCGACCTTGGGGGGAGGAGGAGACAGACGTATCACCAACGGTTATGGTGATGGAGGAGGGAAGGAGTAAACAATGATTTCCGTTTTGTCCATGTTGAGCTTTTGGCTATACATTTGGATAGGGATGCAAGGCACTCGGAAATGCTAGACAGGAAAGAGGGGTTGAGGTCAGGGGAGAAGAGGTAAATTAGGGTATAGTAAGCTTTAAAACAGAGAGTGGAAGTCTTGTTGAAGTTAAACGGGCTATGGCAGATTAGCTTAGCAAGTATTTCTGTTCAATATTCACAAAAGAAAGAGTAGGGAAATGACCAAAGTTAAATATCAAGTAGAAAGGACCACATTAAATGGGAAGGCTATTAACACAATGGGGGCAATTACTACTACTTTTACTGAAGAGCAGGTATTTCAAAGCTGAAAGTGGACGAATGGGACCAGATGGGATACATCCAAGGATACTAAAAGAACTTAGATGGGTGCTGACAAAACCATTAACTGAATTATTCAACCAGTCACTAGGGGTGATTCCAGAGGACTGAAAAATAGCAAATGTCATCCCTCTGCATAAAAGTAGAAGTAAGTAGGAAAGAAGCAGCAAACTACCGACCAGTGAGTCTGACATCAGTAGTAGGATAATTGATGGAAACACTGTTAAAGGAACAAATTCTACAGTATCTTAAATCCAGTAATTTACAGGATCCTAAGCAGCAAGGATTCACTGGGGGAAGATCATGTCAAACAAATCCTATTTAATTTTTTGACTGGGTCAGTAAAGTATTGGATGAAGGGGGAGCTGTAGACATAGTTTATCTAGATTGTAGTAAGGCTTTGGACACTGTGCCACATTGCAGACTGTTAAATAAGCTGGAAACTTTGGGATTGGACTTAAAGATAGTTGCATGGATACAATCTTGTTTAAAGGATAGACAACAGAGGGTTGTAGTACATGGAATCCCTTCTGGGGATGGTAAGGTAACCAATGGAGTACCCCAGGGGTCTGTACTTGGACCAGGTGCTATTTCATAGTTTTATAGGCGATATTGATAGTAGTATTGAGTGGAAAATATGCCTTTTTACAGATGACACAAAGATATGTAACATGCCAGGAGGGGTACAGTAAATGAAGGATGATCTAGGTAGACTGGAGGAATGGTCATGAGTGTGGCAACTGCAGTTTTAATGCCTAAAAATGCTAAATGCACTTGGGGCACAAAAACCCAAATGCTCAATATATCATTAATGGTACTCTATAACTCTTGGGAGCATCACTTAAGAAAGGGCAACTTTCTCAAATGCATCATGGATCAACATGTACTCTGGATACCGACGATCCTGCTTCATTTTGTTCCCTGTGATTGATGGGCTCCATCTAGCTGGCTTGCTTTCTATCTGGGACTCAATCAGGAAAGTGTCCTGTCTGGTATTTATTTATTATTTTATTGTTATTGACTTTAATTTGTGGAAGAAAAGTTTGTATTTTTACTTAATCATGTTTATTATTGATTGTTTATTGTTTTTTGGGAGGTACAACCGGCCACTGATTTCTGAGGGCAACCTTTAGAACGGAATCATTGGATTACAGTGCCGCTCTTCATAGACTTATGACAGTAATTTTTCCCCTCATATTCATTTATCCCAATTTGGTCTGACGTTATCATTTGGTTTGACCTTATTTTATGGTGTATCAGCAGTACTCCATATATTGCATATGAATGTATTATTTGCTTTGTCCAAGCTTCATGTTTGTAATAATAATAATAATAATAATGATAAGAAGAAGAAGAAGAAGAAGAAGAAGAAGAAGAAGAAGAATATTTATTTTAGAGGAGTTAATATTTATTTTAGAGGTAGCATTAGCGTTTGGTCTCACTACTTCACACTATTTATGTCAGATGCTTGGTTGCATAGGGATAGGAATTAGTAGCAGAAAGAGAGAAGTAGTAATGTTCCTTTATAGATTGTTGGTACAACTTCACCTAGAATACTGTGTTCAGGTCTGGAGACCATGGACCGGAATCACACCTAAGAGTGAGTTAGGTGTGGACAGATCTGCACCTAACTCACTTGTCCATTCTCTGTTTCTAGGTACCTTATGACACTTAAGAGTGCCATAGGGCTACTTTAACTAACCGTGCTTAGTTTCCTTCTTAATAAGGAACTACACATGGAGAATGCCTCCCCCTACTCTCCCCAGCTAAATTAAATCCCTCTCTCATCCACTTCTAACTAAATACTCCCCGAGGCAGCATAAGCACACCTCTCTCCTACTAAACTACACCCTGTGGTCTGTAGATTGCGTAAATGTACTACTGCACATGTGCAGTAGGTACATTCTTATAAATAAACACCTAAGAAGCTTCTTAGGTGTGAATCCGGTCCCATATCTCCAAAAATACATAAATTCATTAGAGACTGTGCAAAGAAGAGCAGCTAAAATGATCCATGGCACAAAAAATAAGCCAAGAAAGGCTACAGAAACTAAACACGAATAGCTTGGAGCAGAGAGGTGAGAGGGGGAATATGATAGCATATTAGGTCAGTATAATTTTAAATAAACAACTGGGAAGACTGGATGGGCCACGTGGCTCTTATCTGCCTTCACTTTCTATGTTTCTTTACTTCTATGTTTCTATGTAAATTTTGGTGTCATCAGCATAGAGGTGGTAGTTGAAACTAAAAGGTGCTTTAAGTCTAGCCAGCGAGGAGGTGAAGAGGGAGAAGAGGAGCGCACCAAGGACAGAGCCCTGGGGGACACCAACAGGGAGCAGAGAGGGGGAAGGTGAGCTGTTTGTGGAAACAGAAAAGCTGCAGTCAAAGATATAGGAGTAAAACCAGGAGAGAGCAGTGTCAGTAAGACCAAAAGAGTGGAGGGTTTGAACCAGAATAGTTCCCTGATTACTGCACATATGTCTTTAGTTTACCTTTTGCTGGTCACATGACTCCTTTTAGTTTAACACTTCCTGGTATTCACTTTCTGCTGCAGGCTTTACCTCACAAGTGTTACTAATTGCTTTGTTTGATTCCCTCTTCACCTGGCCTATTTAAATCTCTCACTGACATCATTTCCCTGTTTGAGCAATAGAAATTTTCCATACTGTTTGTATCATATGTTCTTACTCCCTAGATTCCAATAATTATCTCTCCTGGTATCCTGTGCTTCATTGTGTATCCAGTCTCCATTTCTGGACTCCTCTGTTCCAGAATTTCCCCAGACCTTCAGTGCTATTTCTCCACGCAGCCGCACCTCCAGTTCCAGTTCTCACTACTCTTTGGTAGTGAGAACTGGAACTGGAGATAACAGAACTGGAGAATGCAGATCATTAGTCACTTTGGTAAGGGCAGTCTCAGTGGAATGGAAACCAGAGTGTAGTAGGACCAGGAGAAAGTTGTCAGTGAGGTAGCTGATGAGGTTTTGGTAGACTAAGGGCTCAAGGAGTTTGGAGGCAAAGGGAGAAGGGATATAGGTCGATAGCTGGAGGGGAATGTATGGTCCAGATTAAGTTTTTTTGAGAATGGGAGAGACAAGGGCATGCCTAAAAAAGGAAGGGAAGACGAGAGAAAAAAGGCTGAAAAGGTGGGCTAGATGGGAGCAGGCAGTGGGAGAAAGGTGTTTGAGAAGGTGTGAGGGAATAGGGTCCACAGGTTGAGGGTGGTGAGGATATTATTAGGGAGCCAGTTTTATTGCTTGTCATATGGAAAGCAGAAAACTCATGATGGTTGGGTGGTACGGGGGGTGAAGGAGATCAGCGTAAAGGCAGTAGTTGAAACCAAAGGTGCTTTGAGCCTACCCATAAAGGAGGTGTAGAGGAAGAGTAGCGGGCCAAGGACAAAGCCCTGAGGGACACCAATAGGGAATGGAGAGAGGGGAGGTGAGCCAGGGGGGGGACAGAGAAGTGGCAGTCAGAGAGATAGGAGAGAAATCAGTAGAAAGCAGTGTCAGTGAGACCAAAATAATGGAGGGTTTGAAGCAGAAGAGTTCCCTGATCACTGCACATATAAGTTTTGTTCACCTTTTGCTGGTCACATGACTCCTTTTAGTTCGGCAATTCCTGGTATTCACTTTCTGCTGTGGTGTTGGTGATGGTAATAATACTGAGTACCATGGTGGTGAAGTAAGATTCTGGTCCTGTAGCAGTGGCCCTGTAGTATTCTCTGCTTCAGTCAACCTCTGCATTTGAACCACCATGTGCTCCTGGACATCAATGAGCTGTTTGAGTAGGGAGTGCATGAGGTCATTATGGCCATTCTAACAACTGAGGTTCTTCTTTCAGCATGTCCCCATTTTTACAAGCAGACTTTGGTTGATAAGTGACTCATCTCACACGTTTTCTTATTGCAACCAAGAAGGCTGCACAATATATAATAGAGGTTTGTCTACCAGCATATATATAACCCCTACAAACGTAATTCAAAATGCTATATTTTTTACAATGAAACAAGTGTGTATAAAGTCACAATTTGTTATGGATAAACTGAAGAACACAAATCGAACAAAACTTTTTGCTTACACGTGTGACAAATTTTAAGCCAACTGTGTGCAGACAAACAATAAAGTGTCAGAAAACATTATTAGACTTGTCAAGGGGTTTACCTTCCTGAGGTTGGGATTGAGTATGAGAGTATGAGAGTATGAGAGTATTGCGCCTAAGAAAATAAAGTAAAAAAAAAAAATCACTGGTAAACATGATTGGTATAAAAATGGTAAGTCACATTACAACATTTAGTTATGAACTTTTTTAGAAAGTTCCTGTTAATCGGGCAGCATGAAGATCTCACTGTCTACCCCTCTAAACTTGTGGGCCTCCTGCGACTCTATTGCATGCCACCTTTTGTCTTGGAACTAATTTTTGAGGCAGTGTTTGAAGTCCTGCCAGCTGACAAAAACTACACAAAGATGTATAAAAAAAAACATATAAAAAATAATCATTCTTTAAAGTTTATATTATTATGATACCAATACATACCTTTTTTAAAATTAGTTTTGGTTCTTTCGGAGGCTATGGCATTGATCTTATCAGTTATTTCATGCCAAGAACTAGCTTCAAAGATGCCTGGTGGAGAAATGAAACTTCCATTACAAGCTGCACCAGCAACTCAACTTTAGCATGACTAAAGTTGGGCTGATGAAGCTTGGAGGATGGCCAACTAGGCAGGGCCTACTCTCTAGACATGTTACTTATTTTTATTTTAACAAAGAAATATATCCTATAAAGATACAGGTACACATAAGAATTGCAGTACACTGTCTAAAAGTGCTTGATGATTGATGATTGATGTATGGGTGTATTATAATTTCATAATTTTTCGAGATAAGTATGACTATTGATAGGGTGTGAATGCTTTTAAAATATATCACTTTATTGCACAACACATTTTTTCGTGCAAATTATGCCCACTGAATGGTTCTAAACCCTTGGTGATATTGAACAAATTCTATGGGCCAGAAAGTTTTCCACTTTGGAAAGTGGAGATGATAGCAACCAATCAAATTCTAGCTCTACTTTCCTATTACATACTAGAGAATGTCAGCTAGATTCTGATTAGTTGCTATGGGCAACATCTCCACTTTTCCAAACCCGCAGTTTAGTAAATCTGGTCCCATGAGTACAAAATTAACACAAGATGGCAGAAAAAAGAAAGGATTCTCATAATATAATAGAACAGGAACAAACAAGCCAAAACAAACCGACCAATAGAAACCAATTACTACAGAGTTACAAATACATCAATATCACCTCAAAAACCACAGCAAAATGCCCTACTATATAAACGCAACAAAAACAACTTTTATTATGAACATAGATAAACCACATCACCAAATAAACTAACAAAATCAAATAAAAAGCAAGACTACAATCAGTTAGCTATAAAAAGCTATTTGCAAGGAGCGAGGAAATTTATAGATTAAAGTTTAAAAAATGACAAATTAGCATTTACAAAATACATCAAACAATGAAGCTCTTTTTTTTAAGAACCCTCCCAAATCAAGGACCATGGGGTCTTTTCAGAGAAAAAAATCCTTGTGAATCTGATGAAGAGGAAAAAGAAAAATAGAACATGGAAATAGGAACAATAAGGAAAATAAAATAATAAAACTAGTTGGGATTTTCAACCCCACATCCACAACCATTAGGGGTTTGAAATTTGCACCTGATCGAACCCTTTACTAATTTGAGTTGAAAACTTACATTAACTTTATTCTTTACAAAAATAAAATAAAAAGAATCTAAAAGAAAAGCAAGCCCAAGAGATGACTTGCAAACACTCCAACCTTGCAAAAAGTCAACATTCTATCTAAGTCACATGATGGGCCCACTGCTTTTTACAAACATACAGTATGTTTCTAAGCAACACAGTTATTTCAGAGAAACAAGTGAAGTCCTAAATATCCTGTATGAAATAACATGGTGAGAAACCTACACATTGATATCTTGTGATATAACCTCATTTAATTTAGTGATAGAACATCAAGAGGACTATCAAGTGATCAAATCTATCCTAAACATTGAAGACTCATTGCATTTCGAACAATGTTTATGATAGATGCTTGTCATGTACCAGACTCGGTGCCGGTCCATAAATGGACCACGCAGACCCAGAAGTGTGGAGTCTAACTGCAAGACTGGTGTTCACCAAAGTCCCTGATGGTGAGGATGATCTTGGCTGTAGGAAAATGGCAGGTCCTGGCCCTCTGGACAAGCACACAGACGGCAAGATGATGGATGGGATCTAGACTTGCAGGAGTAGCACAGACAGGTAGCATAGGAAATAACTACCTGGGTTGAATACTGCAGAGAGCAGCTGAACACCGAAAGTGCACAAACAGGAGAAACAGGCAGGAACCAGATACTTAGGAATACAGGAACTTGAGGACTGAGACAGGACCTGGAACCAGGGAGCAAGAATACACAAGAGGATTCGAGGACACAATATCAGCAGACAAGGAAACCTGTTGCTCTGACAGGGCAGTGATGTCAGTGAGGGTTTTAAATAGAGCACCTGTGGGATAATGACTGCAGCAGAGAGTGAAAACCAGGAAGTGCATATTGGAGAACAACAATTTTTTATTTGAAGGATGCCACTATAGACAGGTAAGAGGGATTACAGTGGGCACAAATTAATACCAGCCTACACAAACTTATTGTGGCACAATGGGAAGACAATAACAAATGTAACAACAAATTTTATACCAAATCAGACTCTGAAAGAGATATATTGACGACAGCTTTATAATTTGGGAAGGCAGTGATACTAATGTACAACTAACTGGTTAGTACCAGCACTCTAGATCATATTTCGGGTGGGTTAATTAACTGCTCTGCAAATGATAATGTCCATTAGCATTAAAAGTTCAACATTTGAAAACAGTTTGATGCAGAAGAGCTGAAAATACCATTTTGTCATTTTATAATTCTATAATTATCAATGTTCCAAAGTCTGTATGCTTAAATGATTAAGGGCCAGATTTACTAAGGATGTTTTTACACCGGCGCTAGTTACCAAATTGATATAACAGAGCTGTCACAAGGGAGATCCACTCCCAGAGAAACAAGAATATACTTATTAAAAAAATGACAGCGCTGTAATATCAAATTAATATAGTTAATTTTGATAATCCACTCACAATGGCTGAAATAAACATAGAACACAGGTCTTAAAAAATTACTAACAGCAGTTTATTAGTACACAATAAAAAGTACTTAACAAACAATAAAAACAATAGTAATTGCACATCATATAATCCACTGGAACAATTGCAGAATGGTATAAAGTTCCCACAGTAGTAATAGTCACAAGAAATTCTGGGACGGACCTCTCACAAGAGAATATCAATGAGATGTAGCGTGATCAATGTGTGCTGAGCAACAAGTCTAATAAAAATCGGAAAAAATCGCTGGCAAACTACAGCGATGTGCCGCGATTTTTGGGGGCGACTGGCCTTCCCCTTATGAGACTTGGATTTACAAAAGGGCAAGTTCCCCTGTCAATTTTAAATCTCCCATAGTGTGTGGTGATTTTTATAAGAGTTTATTCATCACAATTAATCTTTTAATTGCAGGAAATTACTCTTTAAAAATCGCCACACATCATGGTCCTTTTATTTTTTGTGTGGTTTTTTTTACCATAAAAATACATTAATAATATTGCAAACCCCTGCCACTGCATGCTTTTAACCCTTAGCATGTTATGGCATATAGTACCACAAGGCACAAGCATGCCCATGTATTGTAGTACCATAAGCAGCAGCATGTCAAGGGTTAATAGCATGCTGTCACATACAGAATGGCCCTCCTTACAATAAAACTAAAACTACATGTCCCCATTCTAAAATAAAAACATGATGACTTCTTTATGTTACGGTGAGAACATGATGATTACTTTATGTTAAGGGGACAACATAATTACTTCTTTATGTTACGATGACAACATGACTACTTTATGTTACGGGTCAACATGATTACTTCTTTATGTTACGTGGACAACATGATTACTACTTTATGTTACGGGGACAACATGATGACTACTTTATGTTACAGGGACAACATGATTACTACTTTATGGTATGGGAACATATTTATGTTTTTATTTTAGAACGGGGACATGTAGTCTTAGTTTTATTGTAAGGGGGGCCATTCTGTAGCGGCAGCACGCTATTAAACCTTGTCATGCTGCTGCTTATGGTATTACAAGGCACAGCACGCCCTGAAATACATGGGCATGCTTGTGCCTAGTAGTACTATATGCTGCAGCATGCCAAGGGTAAATAGCATGACGCAGCAGGGGGTTTAATTATTTTTATATTATGATTATTTTTTTAAGGTTTCTTTTTTTTAACATAGTTACTGCCAGAAATCGAAACTCACACCTACCTCTATTTTCTCGCCGGAGTTAGAGGGGAGTTGGCAGAGATTTTACAAATCGCTGTATAGTAAATACAGTTTGTATGCTCTGCCTTTTAAAACTCGGCGTAGCGATTTTTCTACAGTGAGTTTCACTAACCCTCACATCCAGCGATTTTTAGCCCACATTTACTTTAGTAAATTCAGCACTTTAAAACTCGCCAGAGATTGAATGCAATATCCGGCGAGTTACACAAAATCGATTTCAGTAAATCTGGCCCTAAATGTTCATCAAAGTTTTTTGTTGTTATGGTGTTGGATGTACTGTGAGAAAGTATGGTAGATAGTAATAATAAGTGAAAAGAAACAATTATAGTGTAATATTAGGTATGCTAATACAAAAAGGATGTACTCATAAGAGACGGCTTGCTGCCATGAATTTAGGTGTTACTTAAAATTGTGTATGATTTAAATATACACAAGTAAATGTACTGATTGTTTTATCCATGCTGCTTGATTGTTATAACCCCAGTACTTTGTTGTTCTATTGGTCTAATTAAGCCATTTAAATTATATAATTTGTATAAAAAATTAGAAAGAATTATGGAGCGCTTCCTATAAAGCTGTTACCCACACTAAAAGGGTTACCACTATACCCCAAAAGGAGGTGAAGTAAAAGGCAGTATTTATTTCCAAAACGTACAAACAGAATAAAATCAGTTAAAAAACAGAACTGGCAGCTATCCACCAAAGGCAACACCACTACGTTTCACAGATGAAATCCTCGGATATTAAGACATAGCGGTGCCCGCAAGTAGAAAGTCAGCAATGCAATTTCTATAGCGTACACCCTTCCGTCGCGTTTCATACAATTTGGGGTCGGCGGGGTGTACTCTATAGGAATTGCATTAACTAGTGTCCTTTTTTTTCACATACTATTTTTAATATCTTTTTATTGAAAACCACAAAAGATATACATGTACAATTCAAGCAAATGATAATAGATACATTTAAGTTGAGACATGCATAGATACACATGACATCTGTTTTGAATTTGCCATCTTCAAGTTTTTCTATATTGTATACATAATAGAAATTTTCGTATAGTATGGAAAGGAAAATAGAAAGAGTAGAAAGAGGGGCACAGGAGGAGAAATGTGGGGCAGGGGGAGAGAAGGAGTTCTATAAGAAAGGAATGGACCGTACCTAACGAAGCAATTTGGCAATGTTAACCATAGATAGATAGTATGCCATCAGTCTGCTCTAGCACCCACTTACACCAGACAAGGCAAGGATTCCCAGGGACATGGAAAGACCCCAAGGGGGTGTGGTGCTATCTCCCTGCCCATGGGAGGAGGGAGTCAAGGGGGTGTTGTGCATGGGTCAATGATTGAGTGGAAGGTTTGGGTATCCTTAAATAGAAGCCACAGATACCACGTGGCAGTGAATTCCGCTGCCTTCTCGGGGCCAGATAAAGTAATTTCTTCCATAGACATATAGAGGGCTATTTTAACCAACCACTCCCTCAGGGATGGAGGGACTTCGGATCGCCAATGTACTGGTATAACAGCCTTGGCTACACTATTCTTATGTCTCAAGAGTGATTTTTTATATTGAGAAATTGAAGAAGCCAAAAGGAAGGTCCCAACGGAACAGGAAATTCCGATATCGTCTTTTCACATACTATTTATATTTAGTTATTTATTTATTAATTTATATTAAACATATAAGATTTTTGCTATTTATGTATGTATTTCTGTACCCCTTGATCATTAGTCAGAGTATAGATTAAACTAGTCCTTGCCAAAATTTGATAATATTTACCCCTTAGCTTACCCCACTTTCTTATAAATCCTTTAGTATATTGGGGTAGATCCAGAACTACGTGTGCCGTACGTTTATTCGCGGAGCGTATTTTCGTGCACATAAGTTCGCTACACTCCCCTCGGCACACCCCTTGCACGGACGTATTTTGTCAAGATACACAGAGTACCTTAACTTTTTCACACGTAACAGCGTATGTCCGCTAACGGACGTATAGACTACGTGAACGTACACAGCTTAGCACGCCCATACTGTACACTTTAAATACCACCCCCCGCCTACTTCACGTATTTCAGACGTATTTTGGAGTAATGTAAATTTGGCACGCCCACACGTAAGTATTTACGTGACACATACGTGAATGGCCCATACGTTCACATTTACGCTACGTGAATGTGCGTATTTTCTATGGTGCGCATGCGCAGTGCGTTCTAAACTGCGATTTTACGTCTCCGCCACGCGTAAATTCACTACAATGCGTAGTTCTGGATCAGGCCCATTGTGTGTATGTTTCTCTCCATTAACCCTTAATGGTGTAGTCATTTTTTTACATTTTAAAATTTTGTTGCAAAACATGTATGTTAATATTACGGAATGAATCATTACTTTTAATAATGTACTAAATTGATAGTACTACACATGTTTATATTTTTATGTAAGTCATTTTAGCATTGTAATAATTCAATTTGTTTGTCGAAATAGGTCATTTTATTTTTTAATGGCTTTTTAATTCAAATTTGTTGTATATATTGTTTTGTATTTGTGATCTTTCACATATGTATTAATACCCTTTTTACAAATGTATTTTGCTTTTGTATGTTCCTAATGATGACATATTTGTATTGTTATTAGAACTCATTCTTAAAAGTGTTTATGAAAGTTGTAATTGTTATCATATTTAAGAATGTCATTTCTACAATAGTCCTCAGACGCAAAGTGTTTTACTGTGGTGTTCTCTAACATGTTTTATTGAATAAAGTAAGCACAATTTTTGGCTTGTAGGATTGCACCAACATCAACGACTCCCATCTTATGACCCCCATGTATGCTTATGCGGCCCGAACAAGCACCGAGATTGTAGACAGCAAAGACCAGAACTCCGAAAACAGCCGACTCTGGCGTATTTGGCTAATATACATTAATAATATTAATAAAATCTAATATACATATAATGAATGATCAAATAAACACAAATAAAAAAAACAACATAATCTATGTTCATTTGTGATTATGTCAGGAGTACACTTATCATTATGTGAACATATGTGACTTCTACATGTCATTCTGGGAAAGTGTGTGTGTGTGTGTGTGTGTGTGAATGTTAGGTTTTGTTATGTATTTTTGCAATATGCTTTGCAAATGTGTTAACATGTAAATAATACTCACCGAAACCCGCTACTTCATGTCCTAATTCTGGCCTGCTTTGCCCAGGCTGCACATTTCCAGACTCCTCCACCAGGGGAGAGGAATGGGAAATCCTAGCCAGGTATAAGCCAGAGCCAGGAGGAGGGAAGTGGGAAATGGACAGGTGATGTGGCAGTAACGTGGAAAGGGGTGATGGGTGCAATGGCCTGCGCAAAATATGCGATTGGCTCTCAGAAGGGGTTGGGAAAGATGAGGTGTAGGATAGTGGGAAGGGGAATGGGCCTGGGATGGGTATGAGGCCAGGTAAGGGGAGTAAGAAGGGGAATGGGCCTGGGATGGGGATGAGGCCAGGTAAGGGGAGAAGAAGGGGTGTGGGCCTGGGTTAAGGATGAGGTCGGTGATGGGGAAAAAAAGTGGGAAGGGATGTGGGCCTGGGGTGGGGATGAGACTGGTGATGGGAGATGGGAGTGGAAAGGTGGGTGGACCTGGGATGGAGATTAGGCTGGTGATGAGGGAGGGGAGTGGGTAGTGGGAAGGGGTGGGGACCTGGGATGGGGATGGCGGTGGATGAGGTGGGGGAGGGCAGTGTGGAGGAGCTGGAGAACCCTCTGGAAGAACGTCCTTGATGCAACTGTCCTTGATGCCACTGATATCTGGCTTCTCTCACTATGCAAAAGAACCGAAATGGGAATAAAAAATGTGTATTGTCAATGAAAAATGTAAATCATACATATATGCATATTTACTCACGTAATTAGCTATGGTCAGATTTAGACACCATGGGGTAGATCCAGAACTAAGTATGCTAGTGTGTTTACGCTATCCGGAGATGTAAAAATCCTATTTTGCATGTACTGCACATGCGCGTGGCAGATAGAAAAAAGAGCAAAATTTAATCTGTAGTACACTCTTAGCTGAGACACCCTAATCAATATTATGAGTGGTTTAAAAGTTATAAACTTTATTGGTCTTAATTAAAATGCAAAATATTAAAAAAGTGGATAGGGTGGGTAGGGAAGGAATTTAAAATGCATAAAGAAG
>WWET01005176.1:4629-15765 GCA_011038615.1 Limnodynastes dumerilii
ATATATGTGTAGGCTGGTATACTCAGTTGCCAGCCCGGTATGGCAGAATGAATGGTCATTTGCAGAGCGCGACATGAGGGAGAGAGCCTGAGGGAGAGCAAAGGTAAGTGTGCTGCGGAGGCATCCCCTGTATAAGACTCACCCGGTTTTTAGACCCCGAAATTTTCTAAAAAAGGTGCATCTTATACATTGGGAAATACGGTATTTATATATAATATTTGTGTGTGTCTCTCACACCTCTAATGTACCCCATTATACAATTTTCAGTTAGACGTGATATTCCTCTATCAAAAAAAGGAGCATATAATTTGGTAATTAAATAAAATGGTAAAGTGTTATATTATGTCCAAATCTTTGAATTGAAGCAGGGAGGCAACCGATCATAGTTACCACTTATAAATGGTGAGTTTGGAACAGAATAGAAAACTTTACCATTTAATTTAGTTACCAAAAATAATATACTTCTCTTTGGCTAAAAATACTCCTTAAAAATGCTATGAGAAGTATTTTTACTCAAAAAAAGCATGTAGTGCGATCACTGCTCCCCAGTATTCTTCATTATGTGTCTCCAACTTCCCCAGTATTTACCATCATGTCTCTCCAGCACCCAGCAGTCCCCAATTTGTCTCTCCAGCCTCCCCAATATTTCCCATCCTGTCCCTCAGCCTCCCATGTTTTCTGTTATGTGTCTACAGCTCCTAGTACCCACCATCATCATGGGCCGGATCCACAACAACTTACGTCAGATGCCAAGGATAGCTACTACACATACGTAGTAACTATTTTACGTAATCTATATATCGTTTTCCTCTTTAAGACCGCATATACACAATTTACGTAATGAAACAATACATAGATTACGTAAAATAGTTACTATGCATGCGTTGTAGCTATCCTCGGCATCTGACGGACGTATTTCGGCCGACATACGTTTTTGTGGATCCAGTCCCATGTGTCTCCAGATCCCAGTATCCCCCATCATGTGTCTTTAGTTCCCAATATTCCCCATCATGTGTCTATAGCTTCTAGTGTCCTCATTGTGTGTCTCCAGCTCCCAGTATTCCCCATCATGTGTTTACAGCCTCCCTCTTATTCCCCATCATGTGTTTTCAGCCTTGCCATTATTCCCCATCATGTGTCTCCAGCTCCCAGTATTTCCCATCATGGACTGGATTTACACTTAAGTAGATTGCATAGTCATGATGACTTTGCATGCACTGTGCGCAAAAATTGATATATACGCATCTAAGAAGCTTCTGCTTCTTAGGTGTGAATCAGGGCCTTTGTCTCTTTCCATCCTCTCCAGTATTTCCTATAATGTGTCTCCAGCCTCCTTATTATTCCCCATCATGTGTCTCAAGCCTTCCCAGTTTTCCCCATCATGTGTCTCCAGCTCCCACTATTCCCCATCATATGACTCCAGCCTCCCCAGTGTTCTTTATCATGTTTCTCTAACCTCCCCAGTATTTCCCATCATGTCTGTCCAGTTCGAGCATTCCCCATTATGTCTCTCCAGCTCCAACAGTATTTCCCATCTTGTCTCTCCAGCCTCCCGGGTATTCCCCATCATGTCCCTCTAGCCTCCCAAGTATTCTCCATTATGTGTCTACAGCTCCTAGTACCCACCATCATGTGTCTCCAGCTCCCAGTATCCCCAAATATGTGTCTTCAACTCCCAGTATTCCCCATCATGTGTCTACAGCCTCCCCATTATTCCCCATCATCGTGTATCTCCAACTCTGAGTATACCCCTTCTTGTCTATCCAGACTTTTCAGTATTCCCCTTCATGTGACTGCAGCCTCCCCTTTATTCCCCATCTTGTGTCTCCAGCCTCCCCAGTATTCCCCATCTTGTGTCTCCAGCCTCCCCAGTATTCCCCATTGTATCTCTCTAGCCTTCCAAGTATTCCCATTCATGTGTCTCCAGCCTCCCATTTATTCCCTATCATGGTCCAGATTTACTAAGCTGTGGGAAAGAAAAAGTGGAGATGTTGCCCACAACAACTAGTCAGATTCAAGCTAACATTTTCTAGTATGTGATAGGAGAGCTGAGAAAAAAAGTAAGAGCTAGAATCTGATTGATTGCTATGGGCAACATCTCCACCTTTTCTTTCCCGCAGATTAGTAAATCTGTCCCCATGTGTCTTCAGCTCCCAGTATTCCCCATCATGTCTCTCCAGCCTACCCAGTATTCCCCATCATGTGTCTCCAGCCTCCCCAGTATTCCCCATCATGTCTCTCCCATTCCTAGTATTCCCCATATTGTCTCTCCAACCTCCCCAGTATTTCCCATCTTGTCTCTCCAGCCTTCCCCTTATCCCCCATCATGTCTCTCAAGCCTCCTAAATATTCCCCATCATGTGTCTCCAGCTCCCTGTATCCCCCATCAAGTGTCTTTAGCTCCCAGTATTCTCCAATCATGTGTCTACAGTCCCTCCCAGTATTGCCCATCATGTGCCTCTCCAGTTTTCCCTATCGTGTGTCTCCAGCCTCCACAGTATTCCCACATTGAGTCTGTGCGCAAGAGGCTAATGCACTCCCATGACATTCCCCTTTTATGTGTAAAATTAAGGTGACTTTCATTTCCATAATCCTACCTTAACTTTTTCTCACTCATCACTGTGCGTACAAAATGCTTAAATGCATGTAAGTGCCCAACCCAGCCTCTACTGTATAATTTAAATGTCTCCCCTTCCCACACTGCGCATAATCAATGTTACGGAGAGCTGTCGTGCCCTAAAGTATTGAACTCTGAAAGTATGGAAACTAGTTCTGTACACTCAGAGTTCCAATGTATAACATCTGGAGCTTGCATACACAGTGCCCTCGCAAAATCCAACAACTGTTATTAATTCTGTATCTAGTCCTTGAACTATAAATGCCCTTTTTGTACATTTAATTCTGTTCTGAACTAACCTTTGCAAAACCTTCCATTAGTGCCCAAGGTCTTGCTTTGTAATTTTAGAACAAGACTAATAAGATCAGAAATAAATTGTTATGCCATGTTATGTTATGTTAATTGTTATGTTATGCATGCTTATTTTTGATCCCTAAAGGTATAATCTTTAATTTATCTATGTGAAACCTCATCTTCTATTTGGCCGGCCAATCCTCCAGTTTTTTCTAGTCCCACTGCAGAGAAACTACATCTTGCTCTTATTTTATTACCTTAAATAGATTTGTGTAGACTTCCGCTTCCGGCAGGATCGGGAATGGCCACTGAGTGCTGAGCTCCCCCGTATACCCGTTTGGACAGCTCATCTATACGCCACCCTGAGATCCTGCGCTCAGCTCTTTGGTGCGGTATACCCTCCTTCCCACTGCCGACATCGCATGGACAAGTTTCTAATGTCCGCGATGTCGTCTAAAATTCGCACAGAAAGCAGGCGGACATGGCGCGCGGTGCTTCTAAAATGGCGCCGGCACCAACTAATGTGGCTGTACTGGAGGCTGCTAATAACTTGCAGAGGCCTGGGCTATCCTCTACACAGAGGGATTCCCCCAATGTTTCTCCTGACCAGGCTGGCGGTACCAGAACACAAAAGGCAAGTGAAGCTAGTGTCTCTAGCCTGATCCAGACCTACCGCCGCAAGCGATCGTACGCCGTTCGGGAGCGTAAAACCGGGCTAAAAAACACACTGCGCATGTGCAGTATGACAACTTCTGGTCATCCGAAGGACATGAGCATACAGCGAGCATATTTTAAGCGTATTTTTCGCCCAAGGGGCGTGCGTTTTGTACGACGATAGTCCGGACGCTCGAGTTACTACACAGAGGCGGGGATAGCCATTTAAATTGTACAGTATGGGCGTGCTAAGCCTCGTACGACCAGCGTATCGGTACGAAAATTCGCACGGCCGCTTGAAAAAGTTAGGGTAGGGTTCAGCCGCCGTAAGTCGGTACAATTAATGGGAGTGTCATGGGCGTGAAAGTTTATACGCCCGGGCGATCATATGCTACGCTCGCAGGCATAGGTCTGGATCAGGCCCTCTGTCCCCATTTCCTATGCTGATGTTGTTAAGGCCATAACGGAGACCATGGGGCCTATGATGGAAGCACAGACGGCACAGTTTACGGAGGCTATTCGAGAGTGACCCAAGTGGAGCAGAGGTTGGGAGAGACCTTTCAGGATGTGGCTGTGCTGCAGAAAAAGGTTTCTTTTCTTGACAAAGAGCAAAAGGAGTTATGGTGGAAAATGGACGATATAGAGAATAGATCCCGCCGCAATAATTTGCGCCTTATAGGTCTACCGGAGTCCATAAAGGGTCCTGCTCTAGTTGATTTTCTCTCAACCACCCTGCTATCTTTATTTAAAATTCCAGAAGGTTGTGCTCATATGATAATAGAGCGGGCGCATCGCTTAGGACTGATGAGGGAGAACCTGCAAGAGAGACTGCGGCCAGTTATATTTAGGTGTCTTAATTACTTACACAAAATGGCGATCTGGGATGCAAGCAAGCGCCAATGAGGCATAACTTGGGAAGGCCATAAACTCCACTTGTTCCAGGACTATTCCTCGGAGGTGACCAGGGCACGGAGAGAATTTTTGGGTATCTGTTCTTCACTAGTCAAGACTGCCCGACGTTTTGCCCTTATCTATCCTGCACGTCTTCGTTTATTTCTGGAGAAAGGCTACAAGGACAAGTCATACTTCACTGTATCCGGGAGTTTAGCACCTTTTCCGGCTACAAGGTAAATTTTAATAAATCTGAAGTACTACTTCTAACGGGAGCTCCTCAGATAAGAGCGTTCTCACTCATCAATCAAACCTTTAAAATCACAACTAGCCAGATAAGGTACCTTGGTGTTCAGATTACACCTAAGATAGTTGACATATATAAAGCCAATTTTATCCCAGCCATTAAGACAATTACGAACATTAGTCAGGGTTGGATGGAACTCCCATTGTCTCTTTTAGGAAGAGCAACAGTAATCAAAAGTGTGTTATTTCCAAAAATCTCTTACATCATTCAGATGCTTCCGATGTTAATGCATAAATCAGATATAGTCAAATGCAGTCTACTGTTCACCAATTTTCGGCCTAGAATTGCTAAACAGGGATTTCAACTGAAATGGAAGGATGGAGGCTTGGGTATCCCGGACATCCCCTTATTTAGTCAATATGCGCTGTTCCGCTACGCTTCAGACTGGCTTCTGAATAAACAACACTTCACCAACACTGCTTTGGAACATGAGATGGTTCGCCCCTATTCTCTAGCTGCACTCCTGCATTTACCTGCTAGGGACATACCATATGGAATTCTGCTTAATCCCCTGTTTCGAGATGTGTATCGTACATGGGTGGCGATTCACAAGAAATGCAAGAGTGATTATAAATCTTCCTTGTATACCACTTTCTGGGGTAATAAGGCCTTTGAACCAGGCTTGTCCAATGTGGGTTTCAAAATATGGAGGAACAAGGGGCCTGATCCAGAGCTACGAAATTTCGCACGACGGGCGAATGTGTACGTTCGACCGTGCATATAAACATACACGCCCCTAACACTCCCATTGTAAAGTACCTGCTTACGGCGGCTATACCCTACACCAGGTACTACCGTCGGCCGTACGAATTTTCGCACATAATACGCTGAGCGTACGGGCTTAGCACGCCCATACTGTCCAATTTAAATGGCTATCCCCGCCTCCGTGTAGTAAAACGAGCGCCCAGGCGACCGTCGTACTGAACGCACGCCCCTCGAGCGAATATTTCGCACACAATACGACCGCTATACGCTCATGTCGTCCAGCCGACCGGAAGCTGTCATACTGGGCATGCGCAGTGCGAATTTTCGTACGAAAATACGCAAAAAACGGTCGTACGCTCGCTCGAAATAGGCCTATTTCGTAGCTCTGGATCAGGCCCAAGGGCATCATGGCAATCCATGATATTTATGATCCTGGGGGTCAAATGTATTCCTTTCAAATGTTAAAAGACAAATATACCCTACCGAACTCACATTTATATATGTTCCTGCAGGCCAGACACTTTGCCCAGCAATCTGAACATAATCATATTGGGCACTTACTATCTTTTGTCTCGTCACACCACTATCATATTAGGCACTTATACATGGTTATTTTAGAATTGGGGGTCGCCAAAGCGTGGGTACAACCCATAAGGGCTTGGGCTAGAGATATTCCATCAATCTCGGAAGGGGACTATCTACTGAAACCCTATGATGATATTATGAAAGCTCTGTGCACTGCATCCTTGCAGGAAGTCCATTTGAAAACTGTCCATAGGGTCTACATTTCTCAAGCTCAGCGAAGTCATATGGTTAGTGATGAAACAGGTGGTTGCCCAAAGTGTCTGGCAGGCAGAGCCACATTTATCCACAATATGTGGGAATGTGGCTAAATCAAGAAGTTCTGGTAAAAGATCCTGGGTTTTATTAATAATACTTTCCACTTTCATCTGCCCTTTGATTCTAAGGCGTTACTAGTGGCGGATTTCTCCAACTGGAAGCATCACCCAGGGGTTAAGGAGGTCATGCCACTCCTTTCAGTTATAGTCACCATGGCGAAGAAGGTTATTCTACAAGTCTGGATTAAACCAACTGCTCCAATGGTATCCCAGGTGGAGGCAGCTTTATTAGAGCTCCTATATCTAGAAAGGAGGGCAGTTTTACCTGATGTAGACAAAGGCATTCCAAGGTTCGAACGAAAATGGGGTGCGTTTATAGAGTCCCTATCAAAAGACCGGCAAGAGCACATATTCAAACTCTTTGAATCCACTTCTTGGTTTTTGTTGCGTAACCTAAACTTACCTAGCCTGGTGGCCACTGTTGGAGGGAGTTCAGGGGTTCAGGGGTAGGGTGATCTGAGCTTGACAATCCGACAAACTGACAAACTGGTAGAGGAAATGGGAAATGATCTACATAACTTACCAGATCTATTGGCATTGTGAGGATGGTTTGTATTTTGTACTTTCTTTTGTTTGTGTTTTAAATGTATGTTGTTTTGGCACTATATCAACCCAGTTGACCATGGGTAAACTGTGATTGTACCTGTAGACACATCAAATATTTGTACTACTTGCCCATTGCCCATGTATATTGGACGGCACGTCATACCTCATGTCTCTATGTACATGTTATTTCTTTTGTTTTGTTATGTAAAAAAATGAAAAATTCAATAAAAACAGATAAAAAAAAAATAGATTTGTGTAATTTGCACAAAGAGAAAATTTGCTCTCTAAACTGTTACCAAAGTCATTAATAAATATAGGTTATTAAATTACTTTTAATTACTGATAAATCTAAAGTTCTCTGCATGCTTCTAATGTTATAATTTGTATAGCAAACCCAACTTGGGTGCATTATATTTCTCTATATATATACCACTTTTTCAGACATCTTAATAAGTTATTTGAATGCAGATGGAAATCAAATACAAATTACTCTGATTGCCTGTTACATGAACTATTCAGACTATCCTATACTTTCTAAACTTTTAAGCATTCCCCTAATACTCACCTCAAGACAAGATTTTCCAAATTCCTCGACCTACTTCTTAGCTTTTGCCTACGTTATTTGCTATCCAATTTTCCTTTCTATTACATAATGTTCACCAACTTGGACACTTTTTCTTTCCATACTAAAATTAAAAGTCCTTCTGCTTTGTGACTAAATCATGCATAGCACTGAATACTTTCACAATACAACCTTGCTGGTTCTTTGCTATAGTTGCAGTTACAGTCTGCGGGCTGAAAATTGTATATTAGAAATACAGGCAGCCAAAAGCTGATTTTCGGCTGCCTCTATTTCGAAAATACTATTATTGCAAAACATTTTTAGGGGACTCTTAGGGTCAGGCTGCAAGGAGGGGACTCTTAGGGTTAGGCTGCGAGGACTACTATTATAACTATGTACAATAGTTACAATAATTATTGTTTTACATTGTAAATTGATGGTGCTATATAAAAGCCTGTATATAAAAGTCTGTTTATAGATAAAATAACAAGATAAGAGACTTCGACACATAGCGATAGGCATTTATCAAAGTACACTGCCTAGACATTACAACAAAAGGGATCCCTATACTTTATAAACTTCCACAAACCACAATAACTCCCAAAATGTTAGTTTGGAAACAAATAACATTCTCTGACAGCATTTTGGCAATGGCCCCCAACCAACTTCAATTGAAAGCAATTCTTCCACTTCCACTTGGCAATAATTTGCAGTGGATGCAGGGGGTAATTATTATTATTCAGTTAACAGATGTGGGTGGAGTACAGCCCTTTGAAGATATACAATCAGACTGAAACTCTCCCATTACATACACTGGAACCTCCGTTGCTGTTACCATTAGAGCACATGCAAAACTGCTTGGGTTCATGACAGGTTAGGGCAGCACCATCCCACCTTGTAAACTCTTCTCAGCTCATTCCTTAGTTCTCTGGACCCTCTCTCAATCTCCCAAAAGACCACTTTCTGGAATTTGTACACATTCATAGGCAATTAAGGGGGTTGCGTGGGAAGGTTATCCCCTTTTCCTGCAGTGGGTTCTTGAGAACTCAGATTAGTATAATCACTGGTGGCGTGCCATTCTAATGGGACCAAACACCTTAATGATGTAATCACAGTTGTTGATGATTGTTTCAGTCATTAAGAATTTGTACTAACTTAGAGACAGTGAAAAGGATTGCCTTGACTGACATCGTTCTGCTTATTAAGGATAGCTTCATAAACCTAAAAATAGTGTGTCAGTATTACCCAGCAGTAATACCCAGCAGTGGTCCATAACTAATGGTCCATTCTTAAAGGGTGAGTTTCAGTAAATACTGGAGCACTTAAGGGTTAACATTCTTTCACTGGTGATTCAGTGTATAGGCTGCTGCACCACCATCAGGAAATTTATAATCATCATACGTATCCTGCCATTACTATGGTGTAGAGATCTGAGGCCTGACTATTGCTTTGTACAGCCAATTAAGGTGTCATATGATATACCTCAATGTAGCATATTAAGTCACATAATGTAGCATATTAAGTAAGTAGCACAATCTAACATACAAATTAGGTCACACAATGTAACATATTAATTAAGTCGCACTGCTCATCTTTCACACTGCCCATGCTACCTATCACTATCACAACAATACTAGCAATCACACTGCCCATACTATCACAAAGCCCATACCATCTAGCAAACTGCTCATCCTATTAATCACTATCATGCTGCCATACTAGCAGAACTGGCATACTAGTTCCACTGTTTAAAGGTCTGGAGCAAGGCTGTGGACAAGGTGGGGATATAAGTCTCCGTTCTGGTTGGCCAGCTGCAGGCTGCACAGAAATGGCCCTAAAACTGCAAATGGTGGAGATGCCACCCTGCCCCCGGCCCAGCCTGCCTCTGCTAATATGACACTGTAACTACATCAACTTCATTCCAGTGTCATAAGTTTAAAACTTTTACAAATCTTGCATTGGTACATAGCATTATGCGCATAACCAGGATTTAAATTGAGGTGTGGATGGGCGCATTCATCTATATACAAAAGACTGAAAGAAAGAAGTGTTAGAATACTTTTTCTGTGTACATTCAGCATATATAGTCCACTGAGGCAGTCTCTGACATTTTTGGCCCCATCTAGGAAAGCCTCGGCTTCTTTTACTTCTTGTAACGGTTCAAGGGCGTGGAGTCTATGTAATCAGGTAGTGTTCCCCAGAGCCTCTGATGGTGGGGTTGGACTTGGCTGCGCCCCAACAACAGGTTGCAGTCTCCAGAACCGGACTCGTAGGAGAGAGGAAGCAGGGAAAGGCCAGACTTACACAGGTGGGTGGCACAGAACAAATGCAGGAATGGAATCCAGATAGATGCAGATAGACTGCACAGACAGACACACTGGAGATGATGGTGTAATCTACAACAGTGATACGCAGAGAGACTGCACAGACAGACACACTGGAGATGAAGGTAAAATCTGCAACAGTGATATGCACAGATATTGCACAGACAGACACACTGGAGATGAAGCAGGGCCGGATTAAGGCTACGGGGGGCCTGGGGCACTTGAGACAGGGGGGCCCTATGATCTAAAATTAAGAGCATAGTGTCTATACCCCATAATTATTATAATGCAACGCTTCATTCTGTATTCCCATAATTATTACACTGCGCCCCTTCATTCTGTATCACTATAATTATTACATTGTGCCCCTTCATTCTGTATTCTTATAATTATTACACTGCCCCTTGATTCTGAGTCCCCATAATGATTACACTGTGACCCTTCATTCTGTGTCCCATAATTATCACAATGTGGTCCTTCATTCTGTATCCCCATAATTATTACACTGTGCCCCTTCATTCTGTGTCCTATAATTATTACACTGTGCCCCTTCATTCTGTATCCCCATATTTATTACACTGTGTCCCTTCATTCTGTGTCCCCATAATTATTACACTGTGTCACATAGTTACATAGTTGATGAGGTTGAAAAAAGACAACAGTCCATCAAGTTCAACCTATTTTGGATCTCTATCTTTATATTTGAAGTTGGTTTATATAAAGCAACCTCCAAACTGTTGCAATCATAAATACATACATTTCTCCCTTGCTCAACTACTGTCCTTTATTTAAATTAGCGGTCCTGGTAACCCTGAATGTCCTTTTCTGCTAAAAATATATCTAATCCTTTCTTAAACATATCCAGTGAATCTGCCATCACAACCTTTTCTGGCAGTGAATTCCACATCCTGACTGCCCTTACTGTGAAGAACTCTCCCTTGCTACTGTCCTTTATTTAAATTAGCGGTCCTGGTAACCCTGAATGTCCTTTTCTGCTAAAAATATATCTAATCCTTTCTTAAACATATCCAGTGAATCTGCCATCACAACCTAACCTTGCAGGGAATTCCACATCCTGACTGCCCTTACTGTGAAGAACCCTTTCCTTTGCTGGTTGTAAAACTTCTTTTCCTCTAACCTTAGTGGGTGCCCCCATGTCCTGTGTACAGTTCTTGGGGTAAAAAGTTCCTTTGAAAGTTCCCTGTATTGACCCATGATGTATTTGTATATATTGATCATATCTCCTCTTAGACGCCTCTTTTCTAAAGTAAACATGTCTAAACTGGCTAGCCTTTCCTCATAGCTCAATGACTCCATACCCTTTAACAATTTTGTTG
>WWET01005176.1:18424-34022 GCA_011038615.1 Limnodynastes dumerilii
TAATTCTTTGGTTACAGCATGGATACAATTGTATCCATGCTGAACTGTGTGTCGCGTGTGTGTAAAAAAAAAAAAAAAAATAAAAAAATAAATGAACCCTTTAAAAAAATTAAATAAAGTTTTACATATGTAAATAAAATAGTCATCCTAGCTAACATTAACACCTACGTGTATGCACTTACCTTAGGAGGTCATCTCTCCTAATCTAAGTGTATCAAATAAAGTGTGACATGTGTATAAAAATTAAAACATTTTTTTACAACTCACCATTAGCTGTCCGGATCTTGGGAGCCTTCAATTTGCATTTATCTGAAGGCTTCTTCTTTATTCTTTATTCTTTCAACGTCATCATCCCTGCAGAGGACGACGGCAGCTCCTCACCTAGATCACGAAGAAGTCTTACTAACCTCCTACCAGTAGAGGGCGCTCTCAAGTTAAAGAAATTAACAGTACTACTCTACTGTTAATTTCTTTAACTTGCTGTAACCAAAGAATTAGAAGGATCACCTTTGCTGATCCTTGTAATTCAATGACTACAGCATGCCTGCACGTTGCAGACATGCCGAACTTAGGATTTTTCAGCACTAAAACACATGTCTGTTATACAGACATGTGTTTTAATGCTCGCGATCGGCACAAAAACATAAAATCGCATCTCTAGAGATGTGATTTTATGTCTTTTGATTTCAATGCGATTATACTGCGATGCGGTGATCTTAAAATACTTAAAATCACGTGATTTTTGGCTTAGTGAATCGCAATTGGCGATTTTGAAGCTCAAAATCACGTGATTTGGGCCAAATCGCGTTTAGTGAATGAGGCCCTTGGAGACGCATCCAATTACACATAGGCTGATTTTCAGTCCAGCCAATCAGTAGTTACTAGCCTCTATTTCAGTCCCTGTCTGCAGCAGCTCAGTGCCGGTTATAGTTTCTCTCCAGTTACTTTTCCTTCTGCTTTCTCTCTTTCTCCTTGCCTTTGTGCTATTTCTGATTTGTTCTCGAGTGTCCCAGTCTGTACCTGCCCAGTACCTTGCCTGTTTTTCCATGTGTATTATTACCCTCTCTCCCACCTTAGTGTCTCTTACCATTTGTATTTACCTTACCTCTCCTGTGTATCTGTATCTGTTAGCCCCTTTGGGGGTTACCGCTGGTGTGTGTGTGAGTGATTGCCCTATTTTGTTTAGTCAGTCTCGTTAGTCCTGTCAACCTCTCTTGTCTTACCGTCTGTGTTTATTGTTATTTGTTGTTTGTTACAGGTCATATTCTACTGACCTGTCTCCTCCCACTTCTCCTCTCTTACTTACGCCTTATCTGTCCTACTCCATCTGTTCTTCCTATTCTTCTCCCGGGTTTTCTCTAAAGGTGCGTATCCTGACGAAGTCCCACCAGCTCCAGTCTATCCCCACCATCAGGGGCTCTAGCGAACACTCAGACAGAAATCAGGCTCTACAAACTGGTGAGTAACCCGTTTGTTCCCTCTCTCTCTTTGGTCACTACGGTTCCCTGTCGTGGTAAGCCCGGGGTACCATAACACTAACCACTCTTTGCATGCAGCCAGTATTATTGCCAGCCTTATTGCCTCTTTATGTGTATCCTGTCAGCCTTATTGTCCCCTCCTTCTGTGTCCAGCCAACCCTATTACCCCCTCTTTATTTTTGTTCATTCAGCCTTATTGTTTCCCTGTTTGTCCAACCAGTCTAATTGTCCTCTTTCTGTGTCCAACCAGTCTTATTGCCACCTCTTAGTACCCAGCCAATCTTATTGCCACCTTTTTATGTGTGTCCACCCAGCCTTACTACCACCTCCTTCTTTGTCTATTCAGCATTAATACCCCCTCCTTTCTGTGTTTAGCCAACCATATTGCCCCCATCTTTTTTGTGTCCAGTCAGCCTTATTGGCCTCTTCTTTTGTTTGTCCACCCAGCCTTATTGCCCCTTCTTCTGTGCCCACTCAGCCTAATTGCCCCTCCTTCTGTATCCACCCAGCCTTATTTCCTCTTTATGTGTATCCAGTCAACCTGATTGTCCCCTTCTTCTGTGTTCAGCCAGCCTCTTTGCCCCCTCTTTATTTTTGTCCAATCGACTTTATTGTTCCCCCTTATTTGTCCAGCCAGCTTTATTGACCTATTTCTGTGTCCAGTCAGCTTTATACTGCCCTTCCTGTGTATTCAACCAGCCTTAGTGCCTGCACCTTCTGTGTCCAAACAGTCTTATTTCCCCCCTCTTTGTATCCAGCCAATCTTATTACCACCTCTTTATTTGTACCTTATACCCTCTCTGTCTTTGTGTCCAACCAAATTTATTGCCCCTTTATCCTGTTTCCCTTCATTATTTTTCCCCCTTTGTGGCCATCCTGCTTTATTGTCCCCTCTTTCTGTGTCCAGGCAGTCTAATTGCTTCTCTTTAATTGTGCCCAGGCAGCCTTATTGCTCCTTCCTTTTGTTTTTCCATCAAGCCATTGTGCCCCATTCTTCTGTTCCCATTCACCCTTATTAGCCCCTATGTGTCCATTCAAGCTTATTACCCCTTATTATGTCCAGATAACTCCAACCACTTTAAAAACTTTACAAAAACTTTATAAAAAAAAAACTTACCTTTACTGCCTCTCCTCCAGCTCTGTCCTCCACGGCACGCGCTCTGCAGAATTAAGATACTCACGTGACCTGAGGTCATGCTAGCATCTTATGAACAGAGCCACGGCTGTCAGCCAGCTCTGTACATGGAGGGTGCAGGAGCGCTCTGTAAATGCTCTGCCCCCGGCTCCACGGCTGGCCAGTCTGACTCTGCAGGGGGAGGAGGAAACCGGATGCTGTTGTCAGAAGGTTAGTTTTTTGTTTTTGTTTTTTGAGATCACAGGTGGCGGGGGGCCTTGGGGAGAGGGGGAACGTGCCCCCTGTGCCCCCCCCTTAATCCGGCACTGAGATGAAGGTAAAATCTACAACAGTGATATGCAGAGAGACTGCACAGACACACGGAGATGATGGTGTAATCTACAACAGTGATATGCAGAGAGACTGCACAGACAAACACACTGGAGATCAGTAGACAGGCAAGGCTGAGAACCGACAGACAAGGTACTCACACTGAGGCACACACAACCAGGAGGGAGAACAGAAGGCAGGCAGGTTAGAGAATTCTCGGCAGCAGATAGGACACAGAGGGAGACTGGAAGGCAAACACACAAATAGCAAGTCACAGGAATCATGAACAGCAGGCAGGATGGACAGAGACGCTGGAGCTAGAAGCTGGAAGCTATGGCCAGCAAGGAGGCAATCAGATGAAATGAATTTAAAGGGAGAGCCACATCCCCATTGGCTGCTGATTGCAAACAGCCAAAGCACAGCTAAGAAATCCCAGCTGCAGGTTAATTAGGCAGGTTCCCTAGCAAGGAGGAATACTGCAGGAGAAACCAGGATTGGAGTACTCAGCTACATAATATAGACACATTTACACGCTGCAGCCATACGCAGCGTGTAACACTTCTGCTGTTCATTCCAACATTCTGTTTGATTTTAATTTCAGTTTAACAGCGATGTTTCCAGAATTCTGCAGGGGTTGACAGTGGAGGATTTGAACAGTGTTGTACAATGCTCCTGTGATCCTTGGTATTTGTATGTTTATTTTAATGTTTATAAGCGGTTGATGTTGATGACAGCTATGATGTTCTGTTTCTCTTTGGCCATTGTAGCGTGTCTATGTTTTCTGAGTTGTAAAGCATTTATCACAGGTGCCATCAATGTTTTGCTTTGCTATAAGACCAACACTGACAATGAATATGTAGCTTTGTTGCAGAACAAGACTTTTCTATTTCTGAGTGAGTCCAATATGTCACAGAAAACTGGGATGTTAAGATGGGGATGAGGGGGTGGGGAATACTTTCTTTATAGAACAGACTTATGAAAGAACTTCATCACATCATCTACTGTGAAAATAGTATATATTGAAATTACAAGACTTTTCCCTGCCATAGTTAAAAAGTCATTATAGCCCGTCCAACACACTTATCTTTATCAAGACATTCATTTTGTAGAAAGTTGTCTATTGTCTATTACGACAGCTGAATGATCATCAATGGCAACCAATACAAATGGCAAAGTGTTATACAGTACCTTGTCATTGCTTTTCAATTACAAAAAATTACTCAGAAAATTTAAGTTTTTTGTGACTATGGGCCTGATCCAGAGCTACGGCCGCCGTCGCTAGAACGGCGGCCATAGCTCTAATGAGCATGCGCCGGGCAGATGTTGCCCGGCGTCACTATGGAAACCATAGTAGCGACGTAGGGACACTGGAGGGGACGTCCTCCAGCGTCCCTACGCTCACGTTACTGCTGGTGGGCGGGGGGAGGTAAATAAATGAGGGTGGGGGGGCGTGCTAAGAGGCCATACGCTCCTGTGCGAGGAGTGTGAGGGTGTGTGAGGGTAGCCTTCAGCCGGCGTAAGGAAGGGGCCATACGCCCGCACAGGGGGAGTGCCAGGGGGGAGTCAGCGATGTAACGCTGAGCGTTAGCACGCTCAGCGCTACATCATAGCTCTGGATCAGGCCCTATATCACTTATGGGATTTTACAATTTTCATAATTTAATTGTTCACTGCCACATGCATAGCATATGGTGTATGTTGACTACTGTTAATTGAAGTTGTACTGATATATATCTGACATCCCCCCCAAAAAAACAATTTTCATCACTCTTTCACTGGAATTCATGTTATTACACAAATAAAACTAACGCTTTTATTTATCAACTGAACCTAAAATCTTGTTATTTTTATTAATTTTTTTGTTTTTATTTTTTATTATTATTTTCTTAATACCAAACTTTGCAATAAAACACATTTTCTCTGACTAAACAAACACAATTCCATCTTTATTTTCCACACTGGTATTTTACAAAATAGACACAATTATGTTCACTAATGTACCAAAAGAAGGCAAAGGGTTCTGAAGAAATATGCAAAAAATAAATACATTTAATCGGAGACTGATAATAATTTAACCCTTAAATTCAGTTTTAAATGGAGACTGTGTAATGCTCAAGCAATAAATATTAGGAGGAACCTAGGAATGAGGTGCATGGCAGTGATATCTTATGTCACAGTGTGTCAAAGTCATAATTACACAATACAAAACCACAGAGATTGCATGTTTTCAGCTTATAGCCCCACAAACTTTATTCTTGTGCTGGGGAAATCACATATCTGCCTATAATGACCACTAATTAATGTGCTCCTTTATTTAGGTTTATATCTGACAGCCACAAATATAAAAAATAAATTAAAAAAAGTCTGCCGACCCAATAATTGAAAATCAAACAAAAATAAACAGAACAAAATGTATTCTGCAATGATCTGTAATGTTAAATAAATATTTTACCTATATGATATAAATATATGAACTCTGGCTCTTTCACACAAAATATTTTATCTCAAAGGAGAACTATAGTGTTAACATTCTACATGATGAGTGGACTGGCATGTGCTGTCAGAAGACTAAAGTTTACATTGCTTTGAGGAGCAATGCTCTGTTGATAAATGTTCTATTTAAAAAAAAAATATATATAAGCAGGATAGGAGGAGTAAAAATGAGGTCGAATGTGAAAAATAATTTAAAATAAAACTTGCAATTGTAATTTGTTCCCCTTTAAGTTATTGGTATACAAAATGTAACTTGATCAGCTGTATTTATTAAATCATAATACTGTAGTGTTTCTGATGTACTTTTCCAGAAAGTATTTACTAACTTGCCAGTGATACCCCTAACTTATGTAAGGACACTGGGTTTATACCAGTATACTAATCCATCTCAAAGTATCAGTGTTAAGTGACTGATAAGTTTTCTAAACCCGTTTGCTGACCCAAAACACAGACATGATGTTATATGTATACATCTTGTGATAAATAACATAAGCTGGTGCTTTTCTCACACCCAGAGTTTCAAAAGCTGTGAAGTCCTGCAATGGTGACACGAAGGGAAAGGTAAGAGAGTGGGAGATTTGGATGCTGGTATATGTTTTAGTGACCCAAACGTTCTTCACAACTCTCAAATGGACTCTTTGTTGCTCCACCGAAGACATCTACCTGACGATCATCCCACTGGATCAGGTTACCAGACAGGGGCATTGTGCAGTTGGCAATTCCTTCTATTTCACTGATGGCCAAAACCCTGTCCCACATGTTGAACTGTGCCACCTCTCCTACAAATGCCTGAGTTGCATCAAAGCGCCCACCTACAGCATCCTGCAGGAAAAGAAAAGCATAATTTTATGTTCTATATAGTAGTTATTTATACTAATTACTTTAACAGTGGACAGAATAAAATTACTGTATGTTTATTAAAGTAGCAGTTGGGACATCAGAATACATAAAAAATTGGGTTCTGAGGAAATTTAAAAACTTTTCTTATTCAAAATATCATAGATTATTTAAAACCTACCTGTTCCTGTCCAAAGATAATGACGCCATTGGGTTTAATTGGGTGCCAAGCAGAGAGGTTCTCATTTGATCCCTTCTTTTTACCATCCTGGAAGGCTGTCCACATTCCATCCCTGGTGGTCCATGCCACACAAACATGATGCCATATGCCATCTTTTAAGCTCACTGGCAATTGTGTAACCTGCCAAGTCAATGTTCATGTCAACACATTGCTTAAAATTTTTGTAATCAGAGCTAACTAGGTTTGTATCAAACTAAAATTATGGGGAAAAAATTGTTATGAAAACCTTTATGGCTAAATTGAGAGTCATAAAGGGCAAGTATTCTAAAGCTTTACATCTAAATCAACAGTCAACAAAATTATTTCAATAAAGGTCTAAGAACTTAGTGTAGCTTATTATCAATTCTAAAGTGACACCACACAAGTAAATGTAAAGAAATAAGAACAGAGGAAGATACTATTAAGACAAAACACAATTCTAAATATATAATTAAAACTCCCTGTTAAATAGTAAATCTGCATGTACAAATCCTATGCAATAAAGTAAATTTTGAACTTGGCCAAGAACACAACGTTCCAGCTAAAGTAAGAACAATATTGAAAAAAGAAAAAGAAAGGAAAACAAAACAAAACAATATTCAGTATTTCCTTCCAATATTGTGACTATCATCACATGGTTTAGAACTTCAACCCAGCAAAAGCCACCCACTACCATGTGGTAATATTTACAATATTGGTACCAATTCATGTATTTTTTTTCTTATTTATTCTACTTATTCAGATGTAGCTGCATGTTTTTGATCAAGTTAAATTTACACAGAATTTTTTATGTGGCCAATATTTCTGCAATTACTTAAGATTGTTGTGTTCACATTTACCCTCATATTGAAAAATGACCGTATCTGAAATTCAGGTCTGCAAAAATATCTATTTTTGTGTTTTAATTAAAAAGCAAATTGATTTTTTTTTTAAATTGTAGTGGACCAAAACATCCTAAAAAATACTATTGTATTATTATTTTCAATCAAAGCTATTATCATGATTTAGGTAGAAAATATTTTAATAACTGGTGAATAAAATTAAGGTGCAAAAATACTTTAATCCTGGAGCTATAAAAAAAGATAAAAAAACAAGGCAACAAAATTTAAATATAGAATATGAAATGTCATATTAAAAGATCAGTGCTACTTTAGGGCATTACTAAGACCTGGGTAAAATATATCATAGGAGAAAAATGAGTTACGTTTATCTTTCTAAAGGTTTCTAAAAGTAGCATTAGAATAGGGAATATAAAGCATTATTCATACATAGATAATTTTAGAGCTTATGCTAGATGTTTAATCAGACTTTAGGCTTGTATTAAAGCACAGACCAACTTAGATCTGCCTTTTGAGATCATGAAGACACAGGATATGGACAAATGTTGAGATTTCAAATAGTTATAAGTAGGAATTTCATTTAAACCTCTTCGCGCATATCCGTTTTACTAGGAGGTGTTATGGTGGTTCCTTATTTTCGGTGGATCTATGGATAGTGCACCTTTATTAAAACGAGTTTAGGCTAAATACATCACTCCCTCCAGTCGTACCTTATCGTTGATAAGAAGTTCCATTGGGTTGTGACCCCATTCCAGCAGCACAATCTCATTAGGCTGACCATGGACAGAATAAGAAAAAGGAGTCCCAGATCCTGAAGTTGTTTTGGATTTCAACCACAAGCACATAGTGAAAGCATAAAGCTCTGGTAATGTCTTCCTCATCCGTCCATACATGTAGTTGGTGCGGACTGGAAAGCTAAGCTTGATGTTTTCTGGGTGATAACCTGGGTAACCTGAGACTCCAAACAAACAGAAAAAATACCTTATTATTTTTATGCTCTAATTCATGTAGGAATTTTTGATTACTTTTTATGGAATTCTGTTGTATCTGTTGTTATCCTTAATATATTCATATACAAATATGAGTTACAAGTCCAGAAATAGGAATGTATTGCCTGATACATCAACATCTTGAGGCCATTCTATAAATATATAGACAGATGGTGACTATGCTTTGTACGAGCTCTTCATTGACAGTCATATGTGTCAATAATCATATCTTAATATACAATAAATTAACTGAACAAAAATAGTATACACACAATACACAGCACAATGCAAAAGCAGCAGTACCATACCATTAGTGTTGTGTTCAGGAGTTTAAATGCTATCACAATGGTCCGATATAGGTTGTGGAGTGTCATCCGTCAGCAGCGTTCTGGATTTATCCAAACCGTGTGGCTTTGCAAATATTTAACCAAAAACTGTGGATACTTAGTCTACAATAGGGTCTGGGCTCCCTTGAGTGAGAACATCCTTACTGTACATTGACTAAGTCACAAGTAGTCGCAGTAAATTGTGTTGGGAAGTAGATCAGTATATTTGTGTGTGCATTTGTTCCTGACATGTGCACTGTGAAAGAATAGGAATCCATGGACACGCTTACGCATTAGAGTGTACATTCCAGTCTGGATCAGGCCTTATATTGTTATTCTGTTAGAAGAAGGAGACCACACTGCCATTTATATTTTAATATGTCATTGCACTTTTATCTCCATTATCGGAGAGGACAAGAAAGCTTATCTTGCAGGATTAAGTGCTCCAAGGCCGGTTCTGCAGTGAGAGACAATTTTGGTGATGTGTTTGTCAGTGTCACTGTAAATACTATTCTGAGACCTATAACAGTGATCCCCCATTCCTACAAGATACAGAAACAAAATCATAAAAATGGAAAGTTTGTTTTGAAACAGTAAATATCTAGCAAACTCCAGCACTACCCTGCCATGCCAATGCATGGTAATTGTACCTGCCCACAACCTGTTTTCTTTTTTTCAGACTCTGGATCCAATCCTATGACTCTAAGGCAGATCCATGACTATATTACTATATAAAAACCTTTTTAATCCCAGTGATTCCTTTATATTCAGAAGTGGTTTTATTGTATTCCTTATTGACCTATCTTCTTTTGATATAAAAATAAAGCCTGGAAGCATGTACCTGTTTATTTTTTGTAAAGATTACATATTTACACATAAAGATTTGGAGTATGAAGTTAAAAAATCACATATAATAAGAAGAAATGTATGGTAGATAAAGAATACTGAAACAGCTATAGCAAAAGGTGCTATAACCTGACTCCATATAGAGAAAAAGTGTGGTTGCTCAAGGTTACCGAAATCTTTTCAGTTATTTTACTAGTATGCAAAACTTTGTAAATAGCAGGATGAAAACGATAAAAATATAAGTATATAAATATAACAGATGAATTCACCAAGGCAACCAAGTCATTTAAATTCTAACTTTTAATATCAATATTCAAACATGTAAAACAAATAAAATATAAAAACAACTGCTGCAACAGTCACCATGTAATATACGGAATCTGTGGATTCACAGAGATAATTTAAAGGTCACAAACCCCGTATTGAAAGGAACACAGATCTTAGTATTGCATAGAATCCTTGGAGGATTTCACTTTGTCTCAGTTGTAGTATATCATATCTGTTTAACCACTCTAACATCCTATGCAATACTAAGATCTGTGTTCCATTCAATATGGAGTTTGTGACACTTAAATTATCTCTGTGAAGCCAGAGATTCTGTATATTACCTGGTGACTGCTGCAGCAGTTGTTTTTATATTTTATTTGTTTTACATGTTTGAATATTGATATTAAAAGTTAGGATTTAAATTACTTGGTTGCCTTGGTAAATTCATCCTTTATACTTATTTTTATATCATTTTCTCTGTTTGCTGTGTATTTTATTGTATTGTTTTCAGTTGGGGATCTTGCAAAAATTCCCCCTCACAGCTGAATAATTAGAATTTTTTTTCTTATTGTAAATAACAGGATGATGTGTTTTTAATGTATCCAACTGCACAAAAAAATTATGCCAAAACTAAAGAACAGATTGTTTGACATGGATCCAGGACAGTAGTTCCCAGAGTTTGTGAACAGAAAACACTTCTTTTGGGATAACATGTGTGCAGGTAGCAAAGTGCATTCCAAGTCCTTTTTGGTGATTCTTACCCTGCTCCAACTCTGCTATGCGGTTCTGCAAGATACTCAGCTCCTTCTCTATGTCCTGCTTGTCCCTCTCCCCAGAAGCTGTCGATTGCTCCTTCTCCAGCTCTAATAATTTGGAAAGAAGTTGTGCCTCTAGCTCAAGTAGTTTGGATTGTAGGGAATCCCGCCCATAGAGAGGTGAAGGTGAGGTAGATGTTGGTGTCGTCATATTGTTCATTCGCTGTTGAATTTCCAGCTACAGAAAGACAGAAGAAAGGCTGACAAACCAAGTCCTACATTACATGCTATCTTTATCAGTTATGTTTATATAACTTTTATGCCTCTTTATGGCTTCTGGTGATCTGCCTGAATATCACATTAATATATCATTGTGATATCCTTCTTTTAGCATGTTTGTGTACTATGATTAGGATGTCATATTGAATAGAATAAGGAGAGGGTCTATTTGTTATTTTTGAGGGACAGCTGCACCTACTGTTTTTTTTCCTTCATCTAGGCACCTATTAGTGCATTTAAGAGTCATTTATTACAAAAAAGCAAGTCTCTAGGATTCCATTATAGGTACCATGATAAGTCCACATTCATCTAAAAGTGCAGTTACCAATTTCTGTAAAATCTGGTCCCTCCATGGATAAATATTTACTATATTCCCAACAAAAGTGCAGGGATTATCTAACTTGATTTAAAGGGAGTGTTTCTCATCTTTTCCTCCTTTCAACCTATGATGCGCAGACATGGCTTATGTTTAATTTGAGTGTCTTACTTGTCTTCCATGGTCAATGATATTCTTATGAGATTTGTAATCTGCACTCAACATAATGGGCTGGATCCAGACTTAAGGAAGTGCTTGAAATTAGTTACTCCTGGGCTAAACCATGTTGATTGCAAGGGAGTTATATTTAATCTGTTGCAAACAGTATTAGAATTGAGAGGTGATGTTTCCTATCCCAAGTCTAAATAACAGTGTGATAGTAAAGCTTGTCAGTATCTGTGTGCAGTAAGCAATTCAAAGATATATCCCTGCATGCAAAGAATACAATTAACTTGACTCAACATGGTTTAGCCCAGGAGTAACTAAATACAAGCACTTACTTAAGTCTGGATCCAGCCCAATCTATTTATTTTATAGCAAAAATTTCTTCTATGGGCGCTTTTATATACTTTTATGTCATTCTCTGGTCTAAATATATTTTACATCCTGTTATACATTCTGTATTGTAAACGCTACATTTTACATAAATTTTTTATTTGTTCTTGATACCTCTCTAGGTAAAAGCTAGTGGTGGGTTGTGTGTGGGAAGGGCTAGTTGTCTGTTTGTTATTGTATATGTATATGTATGTTTTACTTTGGAGATTTTCGGTGACTTACACATCCATAGGGCAACCTTAATTCTATGTGTGTAGTTACGTGCGTAAGTTTGTTACGTATGTGCGTACATTACTAACCGCGCCCTCAAAAGACCATTTAAATGCCTCCCGCCCACTTTCATGTATCTTCGCATGTACGGAAGACAATAACGCCCCTCCATCTTTATGTCACTAAGTTCGATTCAGTAATCCGTGCCTAATGGACTTACCTAAATCCTACGTAACTTGCGTGGAAAATGTTACTACGCATGCGCAGTTAATTCAATCCTAAAAATACGTACGCAAAAACAGGCAAAATCTGTATCTGTAAATCCGGTCCACCAGCACTAATATGATGTATCCCTTTTTTAAATACAAAATTGTATACTTTAAACAGAACACACACTCTGAATGACAGAATTGTATTTGTAGCCCATGACCCCTACTAAGAATAAAAAGAATAATGGTCTATATATAAATAAGAATCCCTATCAACAATATCAATAAGAGGAACCCATTCAGGGTGCTGGCAGAACTTCTGGGGACAGATTTACAAATCTGTGGGAAAGTGCCAATAGCAACCAATCAGATTCTTGCTGACATTTTCTTGTATGTAATAGGCAAGTGTGAGCTTGAATCTTATTGGTTACTATGGGCAACATCTCCACTTTTCTTTTCCTGCAGCTTAGTAAATCTGGCCCTTGATGGGGGATGATGCACCAGCAGCAGTATTTTTTATTTTACACCATCTCCTCCCCATTCCAGTCCATACTCAGAACTATTGCATGACTTTGTTTTCTCTTTTTACACAGACCCCCTTTACCCCCATGTATTATGATTTCTCATGTAGATTTGCACCTGAGCTTTAAGAGCTTGGATGCTAAACAACATATATATGTTAAGATGTAAATAGAGGTGTTTTCAAATAATCTGCCTACTGATTTTATTAAAATTTCTCTAGGTGCCAGCAGGTATATAAGGTGACCCTCCCCCAATCAAATAAAAAGACAACAAGAAACTCTTGCATGTGTGCCACAAGACCTCTGCTGGCTGCACACTCACCATCATCTACTGTTCCTCAGACAGATCACAGATGAGATGAGAAAGTTTTTTGTTCTTTGTATTTTTTTTATATAACTGCAAAATTTGGTGGTGGTGGTGGGGTTGTATTCTGTGCTCCAATGTTAGCAGCATCTGCTTCCATTCATTAACAGTGACTGCCAAACTAAAGCTGTTGCTGATTCTGTTAGGTTGAAGCAACACTAGGACATGGGACCACATAAGGCTAGATATAATACTGCAGAAAAAGAAAAGTGGAGATGTTGCCCTTAGCAACCAATCATATTCTAGCTGACAACCTCTTGTATGTAATAAGAAAGTGAGAGCTAGAATCTAATTGGTTGCTATGGGCAACATCTCTAATTTTCCTTTTTTGCAGTTTAGTTGACTCATCCCATAGAATCCTAGCTAATCAAGCCCTGGTGGAAAGTGGGTTATGTGCTGGTGACTATGTTATGGGTATGTTGGTTATATTGCTGTTGTACAGGGAGAGAACTGTGATGAAACTGTTGCATTTCATATTAGCATTTATGTAACACCAGGGCTCAAAATTAGGGGGTATATGGGGATATGCCATACTGTCACTTCTCCCACTGATTTAATTGAAAAGCTGTAAATCTCCATTCATTTCTAAGTTTTCATACCACCACTTCTAAATGTCCATACCACCACTTCTACATGTCTATACCACCACTTCTAAATATCCATACCACCACTTTAAATGTCCATACCACCATTTCTACATGTCAATACCACCAGTTCTAAATGCCCATACCACCACTTCTAAATATCCATACCACCACTTTAAATGTCCATACCACCATTTCTACATGTCCATACCACCACTTCTAAATGCCCATACCACCACTTCTAAATATCCATACCACTTCTAAATGTCCATACCACCACTTCTAAATGTCCATACCACCACTTCTAAATGTCCATACCACCACTTCTACATGTCCATACTGCTACTTCTAAATGTCCATACCGCCATTTCTAAATGTCCATAAAGCCACTTCTAAATGTCCATACCACCACTTCTAAATGTCCATAAATCCACTTCTAAATGTCCATACCATCACTTCTAAATGTCCATACCGCCACTTCTAAATGTCCATACCGCCACTTTTAAATGTCCACTTCGACCACTGTGTAACGTGCAGGGCCATAACTAGGGATGTGTGATGGGGCGGCCGTCCAGGGCACAAAGTTTAAGGGAGTGCCAGTAAGTTAATATTTAAGGTTAAATTGGTTTGTAGTAATGAGCAATGTAGATGTGATGAATGGTATTAAATCATGTGAAGGAGTTGTGTAGCACTATGTAATGTGAGGGGGATAAGTTATATGGAGGATCTCAGTGGTATTGCATAATATAGAGGACCTGAGTTGTATTGCATAATCGGTAAGACCTGAGAGGTAACAATGAGGCAGACTTTAGATCCTCATTTTTCTCAAGGAATTTTGTGTTTTGACTGGTGTAATAAAATTTGGAAGGGCTGAGGTATATGGAGAGGCTATGTATTATTGTGTAATGTGGAGAGGCTAAGGGATATAACATTACATAGATAATCTGAGTGGTATTATATAATGTAGATGATCTTAGTGTTATTGAGAACTGAGTAGTATTGTATGATGTCGGGAGTGAGGCTGTGTGGTATTTTATATTGTAGAAGGGCCGTATGAAATTGTATAATGAGAGGGGCTGAGTAATGTAGTGTTTTATGGAGAGGTTGTGTGGTGAGGATGCCTGGTATTTTATAATGTAGAAGAGCTGTGTGGCAAAGTGCAATGCAGAGGGGATGACTGATGTAGTATATTGTAGAAAGGCTGAGTGGTATAGAGGGAGGATGAGAGAAATTGCTGTATTTTGGAGGAACTGAGTCATATTGTGCATAGTGCAGGGGCAATACCAGTGTGTTGGAGGATAGTGGTTGGGCAGACCCTAAAACCAAAGCTAAACCTCTTGTCTACAGCAGAGACATCCACATACTGCAGCTTACAATTTATTTGACTGATGCCTGTGACACAGGGAACCATGGTGATAATGTCGTAAGCAGTAGACTATTTTTCCTTCCACTAGGATACCTCTGAGTATAATATAACTGTTATATGAAAGTACCCTTATCCATGAACTTCTGCACATATTATGAATGTAAAGTGCCAGTGCTATTTCATTCCAAATCTACATTTTTCAAAATAGAACATTTTAACTTGTCCTTTATTTATAGCCAAGAATCTGCCTTTATGTTACATTCTTTAATGATTTAAAATGATGGTGCCTCAACTCTCCCTCCTAGCCTTCCAATCTGCTGATATTAGTTGGCATTCTGTGTCTTAGAACCATCATGTATACTTATGTGGTTGATTCATAAATTCACCAGATGATGCTAATGAGGTAGATACTTCCACAGAGCTGCCGAGCATTACACTCCAGTAATGAGCCATACACATGAAAGAGGTAACTCGTGACTATAGTGATGCTTAATTATTAAAGAGATAACAAGGCAGAGAATGTGATGGAGAACAAGAACAGATGGAGGGGGGAGGGAGAGAGGGAGGGAGAGAGAGAGAGAGAGAGAGGGAAGAGGAGGAAAAAATGAAAACAGAGGGGAGAGAGAGAGAGAGAGAGAGAGAGAGAGAGAGAGAGAGAGAAAATGAGAACAAAGGAGAGAGAGATAGGGGGGATGGGAGA
>WWET01005176.1:44408-77725 GCA_011038615.1 Limnodynastes dumerilii
CTCTTCACATAGCCTCTGTTATTGTTTATGCTGATCAGACAGAATAGACTTTACGCTCTTTTCACTTATTGCATTTTACAATTGCTTGGTAACAAATATATAAACAGGATTTTTGTTTAGTGTTTATTCAACAGAACACATTATGGATGGGGATATACAGTACATGGTCAGTACATTCTGGTGACAAATAATCAAAGCACATTCTGAATAATACAAAAGAAGAAATACGAGGTCTTCTGTTATATTGTTATTGCTGTGACATGGAAGGTATAAAAGTAAGCAGGGACATTTCAAAAGGACTATGGACCGAATCCAGACCGGCGCTCCAAGCACAGCAAACACAGTGGCAGCTGTATCCACAAGGGAGATACAATCGCCTACCTTAATATTTCCACACTGTACATATCTGTAATGGGGACAACATGGAAATATGGATAGAATGTAAGAGCTGAAACCAGCCCTTACTGTGCAATTAACATACCTCCCCCTAAAACACATTCCACACACACACACTATGCTTTCAGCCCCTTTATGCCCCATCGCCGGGAATTCATCCATTCTAGAATGACGACCGACAGGTGACTTACGCAAGTGGCGTGCGTAAGTCAGACGTTGCGATCAAGCTGCACATGCACACCAGGGGCTAGATTTACTAAGCTGTGGGAAAGGAAAAAGAGAGATGTTGCCTATAGCAACCAATCAGATTCTAGTTCTCACTTTCCTATTACATAATAGAAAACATCCTTGGTTGCTATGGAAAACATCTCCACTTTTCTATTCCCGCAGTCTCTGACTGCAGGTGAGGGGTTCGTACGTTAGCACATATCAACACTCCATAGATCAGAGTATCCGTAAATGGGCAGGGGGAGGTATTTAATTAAACAGTGTGTATGTTCTGTACGTGTGTATGTTCTGTACGTATGGTGATACGCACAGAGAAGGTAAGGTAGAGTTATGTACATGGAAGTTAGCTAAAATTCACACGTTAGAGGGGAGTGTCAGGGGAGTCCACTATCCTATTACGTGCAGACTTTAGCAACTTCACGTGTATGGAAAGCACAAGAAGTCTGGATCAGGCCCCAGATCTGTAAATTAATTGTATTATGTGCATAATTCTTGTAATTGCTTTGAGAAGGTCTGGTCCATTTTTAGTAAATATACTTTACTTACTATTCACTTTTTGGCTGTATTCACCAGCTGTCCACATTCCATAATTTATATAGTGAACTATGGACATATTTTTAGCACAGGGATGGAGTAATTTTTCCAAAAAACTATTAGAGTCTAAAAACTAATTGTTGCTACAATGCTGCATTGGAGTTGTAGGTCTGGATCCAGTCCATTATGTATTAATATATATATATGCAGTAAGCGTGATGGGTGCGTTTGCAAGAGGGCGCCAGGCTGGTGAGGCGCATTCCCCACTCCCTGATTTGCAGCACCATTCTCCCCCCTAAGATGAATGCCACTGTTATGCATTATAAGGTTATAAGGCACTCTTATCTCTCTGGTGACAGCACCTTACAACGTTTAGCTGTGGCGCCCATTCACTGTTGCTGTGCTGCTGTGCCTGTCACATTAATATGGCCAGCATAGCTCTGGTGTACTCCCCCTGTGACTCCCCCTGTATGAGCGTTGTTACACACAGTTACTCCGGCTGAAGGCTACCCTAACTTCAGCCGGCATAACTGTATGTAACTACGCTCACACAGGAGCATAACCTCCCAAATTCAGCCCTCCCCTCCTAATTACCCTCCCTCCCCCTGCCCAGCTTCCGTAACTACAGCTTAGTAGTACGGAGTAGTTACGGAGTTGCCCGCCCCTTCGTCTGTAACTACGCTGTAGTTACAGACGCTATATCCATGTCTCACAGAGCCATGGATTACGCCGGGCAAAATTATCCCGGCACATGCGCAGAACGGCATTTCTGCCGTTCTTACGCATACGGCCGCCGTAACTAGTGCGGTGGCCGTAGGTCCGAATCTTCTCCATTGTCGCATGGTCTCACCTGTGTCATTCTCAGCAGAGGAGAGCAGCAGAGGTAAGGAAGACAGCAAAGGTAAGTAAAGGATCAACTATTACAGATATAGGTTGGAGAAAAACAAGAGGGGGCTTATTGGAAGGCTGGAGACAGACAAGAGAGGGCTTATCAGAAGGCTGGAGAATGACAAGGAAGGGCATAGTAGAAGGCTAAAATAAGAGAAGAGAAGAGGGGGGCACAATGGACGACCGGAAAAAGAGGGGGTAATATTGGAAGGAAGGAGACAGAAAAGAGGGGATTTGATGGCTGGAGACACTATGCACCTATCCCCCCCCCGCCTCCTTCATCCCACACACACACATATTTTAAATACATTAGGATATATACAGCTATATAGCCAGCAATTGGCCTACACTTGATGCACAAGTGTACTGGTTTGGGGAGGGGTCACTGGATAACTGTAAGCTCACAAGGCTTTTATATTTGTAAGAAGGATGCAATCTGTATTGTATGGCTGTCTCCAGGATGCAGTCTGTATGGTATAGCAATCACTATGATAATGGTATTGCTGACACTGACACCAAACAATAAGTCTGTATTTTTTGGCATGTTCTAGGATGCAGTGTGTATTATATGGCATCACAAGGGTGCATACTATATTGTATAGGGGTGACTAGGACTAGGGTCAAGTTTATAGTATGTAGGGGGCTTCAAGCCCCCTAGCAGCAGCCCTATATGCTAGGCACCCAAATCCCCACTAATTAGTATTTTATCCAATAAAATAAAGGTGATGAATGATGAAGTGGCAATGCATTTTGAAAAATTATCATATTCCTTGTAAAGAAACAGCAGATGCTGTATATAACATGTAACAATAAATGTGAGCAGTGTATATTGTTGTCAACAAGCATATTTAGCCTTAATGGGCTTTATCTGTAAATGTGTGTGTGAGGGGGAGCGTTGCAAATCTGTGTACAGTTCTATGGATAAGTATAGATCTATACATGACAATATGCTCCAGTCTGTCTAGTTTGACAAGCTGACATTTATAGAAGCTCTAAAGTATACACAGTCAAACATGTATTGATATACTCTTTATATCTGTATGTGTTAGTAATGAAAGAAGGTCAAGTAACTTTTGATCTGTTCGGTGTATAATGCCCATTTGGGTTCTAATCCTACATTTCAGTCACTTCCAGCGTGCGCTGTATGGTTGTATTGTAACTAGGATGTAAAATGTTTTTGGATTGGCAGCCAGATCTGTATGACTGTGTAGCCTTCAGGTGATCCACGTTGCAGAATCTAAATCCAGGGTGCACATTTCATGGACATGTTTCCTCTACTTCTGCTACTGGCTAAAGACAATGGTAACAATGATACAAATGTCAGAAACATTGATTAACAAAGTTACAATGAGAAACCTTTTTTAATCAAAGTCTCTAATATTTGAACCATTGTAACATCACCTTTAGCTAGGGACAGAACTATAGAAAACTGGGTCCATAACAAGCCAACCCCCCCCCCCCCACCCCACCACCACCCCCCACACACACACACCTCGTACACACACTCCCCCACATGCACAGTACAGCTGCTGGCTACTGAATGGTCTGTGCATGTACAGGGAGCTGTCAACAGCTGGCAGGTTATTTAGCATTCAGCACTGTCTATGAGAGCTGAGCACTGTTTGACTTTCCAATAGCTGACAGCTTAGTTATGTTTTTATTGGCGCTGAGTGCTGAGCACTGTTTATAACTATCCAATAACTGACAGCTTAGTTCTGTTTTTTGTTAGCACTGATTAATGAGCGCTGTTTATAAATAACTATCCAACAACTGACAGCTTTGTTTTGTTTTCTGTTGGCGCTGAGTGCTGAGCACTGTTTATAACTATCCAATAGCTGACAGCTTAGTCCTGTTTTCTGTTGGCGCTGAGTGCTGAGCACTGTTTATAAATAACTATACAATAGCTGACAGCTTAGTTCTGTTTTCTGTTGGCGCTGAGTGTTGAGTACTGTTTATAAATAACTATCCAACAGCTGACAGCTCAGTTGGTTTTCTCTTGGTGCTGAGTGCTTAACGCTGTTTTATAGTGTCTTCTGGGGGGCTTGGACTGTTTTATAGTGTCTTCTGAGGGCTTGTGGGGTGGCTGCCTGTATACTCCTTCCCTCCGAACCCTAAAACAGCCACACCCACAGCAGTTACAACAATGCCTTTACCTTTCATAGCCTGAGTGGATTCAAAATTTTTATATCCATGCATCAGAGATTACACTACTAACACGTCTTGTTAAATAGTCCATTAGTGCACCTGTGCTGTACATTGTAATGTTAACTTTAAAATTAACTTACTGGCACCCCAGTTTGACTTTGCACCCTGAGGCACTGCCCCCTATCCTAGCTACGGCCCTGGTTGTCAGCGTTATTCTAGCCTGTTGCCAATCAATTTGTACATTCATTTTACCAATCGTCCCTCCTTGCCAGACTAAGAGCTAGTATATCAGATCTGCAGACTTATCAGTGCTGACGATACCAATAAGTCTGCATGTCTGAAATGCCGGCTATCGGTCATGCAGGCACTATGGTTTTATCAAAGAGCAAAAGTTGAATGACAGAGATAGTAAACAAATGGCAGAGAGAACTAAATAAAACAGTGGAGAGTGAGGGAGGTAACTTCATTTTAGGGCTATGGACTGGATTCAAAGTTAGGAATGTTTTCCATGCGGAAGCCTCCGTCACAGAGGCTGTCGTGCAGATTTTGTGATTTAGAGGTCCAATTACAGGAGAGCAGAACACACCCGTTAGGAATTAGCCAGGCATTCCTACGCCGTGGAGATGGGGGGGCTCTGATCCGTACATAGCACCGCTTCAGTCGGCTGCACTCGGTTACAGAAATAATGTGCAGTTACCGGTGATTGCATAAGTGCGGTCTTTAAAGACCACACTTATGCAATTTATGTACCGAAATGCTACGTAGATAGCGTAAACGAGCTACTACGCATGTGTAGTAGCTCAATTCTTAAAACAGCATACTTAAAAAGAAATCTACTTAACTGTGAATTCGGACCATAGTAACAGCATACAGAGGCGCTGATCCAGAGGCAAACATAAAAGAATGCAACGAGCAGGACGTACCACATCTGTAGTTCAAGGTAATACATTGTATTGAACATTGCATTTGATTAAGGTTATAAATAGTGTAGGAACCTCATTCACGATGCGCCTACATAAAAATAAATCATTTTAGTAACTTAAAATAAACATGGAAAAATGTGTATATGAATTACTCTACAGGAAACATATTATATCATGTTGTTATTTGTACAATGACCTGTGCTGACAATACGCATTACACAAACTAATGACCTAAAATGATAAATGAGCAAAAAAGGATTACCCAGGTGCTTGTCCAAATACAATATTTCATTTAAAATTGACATATTTACAGTCTACAAAATGAAAGCAAGAAAATATGGAATTCCTAAGGTTTAATTATCTGGTCTTATCTGAAATAATCCTATGTTATACTGCAGGGTTATTGCTCTCTGTCATCTGAAGGGTGCTGTGCTCACAGGTGGGCAGTTGGGGAAAAGTCTGCCATGTGAAAAGAGAAAGGCAGCATGAGAGATTGGGAGAGAGAACAGGTGGTGTGGAGGAGGGTGAGAGAACAGTTTCAATTTTGGACAAAGTGCGGAGGAGTAGAAAAAACTGTAAAGAGAAATAGGAAAAGTGACTGAAGACAGGAGGAGCGGAGGAGGATTATGTTTAGGAAAGCCAGAGCAGAAGGAAGGGTTTAGGGGTGATAAAGAGGATACTGTGAAGATATTGTCATATAGTTTTCTAACTCTCCTTATTAAAATTGCTATTTGTACACTATATTAAAAAGGGTATTGAATATTATATTTTCAGATTAGTGAGCAGTCAGGTGACAATCACTATAAGCCTTGGAATATTATAGACCATATTAAAAATATTGTATGACATTTTATAGTTCAGCCTTTTTATTGAAAAACCTCACAAATCTGCCAATAACATCCGGCATAATAGGGCCCATACACTTCACACAAATGGCACTTATATAATATTAATTGTGGCAAAGCCATTGTGCAAAGTAACATCTGACATCTTTTATTGGTAGAAAGTATAATAGTAATAGATCCAAAACTCTGATTTTCATGCGATCGGATCGGCAATCATAAAGAATTAGAGAGATCGCCAATCACTGGGACACACTATCCAGACATCCACGCATTAACAACTAAGGACTGGTTCCTGATTTAAGTATGATCGCATGCACGTAAGTCTATAAGTATGAAATGGACTTAAGTGCATGTGCAGAAAGTACACTCCCTTTTGACCCCTCCCTTAAATATTACACACTTATCCCATGTAAAATATGGTGGGTACATAATGAAGAATTGTACATAAGGACTTAACAAAGCTCTTACTGTATGATTTACATGGATACTCCACCCACCCGACAGAGGCCATTTCCGCATGATATGCAGCATCAGTTGCGCTGTGCTCCGATACAAAACAGGTGTCTGTATGCATACACAGTAGGACTGGACAAGGCAGACAAGCATTTGGCATATGTAAGTACCCTATTGTTCTTAAATCAGGATCTGGTACTTAACCACTTGCAGAGACAGACTTCTGCCTACCAGGGCCTGCCTTAAATTTTCTTATTCAAGCACACAGGAAATCATACAAAAAACTGTATCGATACACTTCAAGAGGGAATGCTTGTGCTATAGATTGAATAAGAGAGAAAGTCCACAAATGGAACTTCTCCAGCTACTTTGTCTGAAAGTGGGAGAGGTGTCAGTCCTCTTTAGTCTAGTTGGAGCAACAGTGATGTGTGTTCATGTGCAAAAAGAAAAGGGTTGATATGATCCTCAAAGATTGTAACCTTAACACAGCGCCTCTCCCACGCCTCTATCAACCCAGTAGTCTGGTCTGATCATTCCTCCGTTTCCCTGATGATTGATCTATCCTCCCCTCGCCCCTCGGTTTCTATATGGCGTTTGGATGATTCTCTACTCCTCCCTCAAGCCCAACTAGACTCTATTGGGCTCGCCATCACTGATTATATCTCATTTAATTCCTCTCCCGAGGTCTCCCCGGCCATAGTCTGGGAGGCGCACAAAGCGTCGGTCCGTGGTACCCTGATTGCCCTAGCAGCTAACAAACATAAAACTGAGAAAGCGCGTATTCAAGCCCTGGAGACCCAGATTACCTCCATAACAATCCGCTTTCAAAGATTTCCTAAGCAGAAGACCCGCATGAAATTACTAGCGCTGAAGGGCCAACTCCACAAGCTCCTTTCTAAAAAAAGCTGCTAAAACCCTGCAATGGCTTAAGCAGAAATATTATGAGAAGGGGGACAGGGTGGACCGCTTACTGGCTCAGAAGTTGAGAGATAAACGTACCAGAAATCACATTGCTACTATTAAGTCGCAGGAGGGCTCCATGATCCATAACCCCAAACAGATCGCTGACTCCTTTAAAGAGTTCTATTCTTCCCTCTACAACTTAGAACCTCATTTCTCCAATTCGACGATTCTAGCTACTAAAGTTAGAGATTTTCTAAGCTCTATCTTTCTCCCAAAAATCACCCTCAAGCAAAAGTTATTTCTTAATAGAGCCATAACCTCCCAGGAAATATTAGATACCATTAAGGAATTAAAAAACGCTTCTGCCCCTGGCCCTGATGGATTTACCGCAACACACCTTTTGCCTATGCTCCTCGCTTTATTTAATTCCATCCTGTCTGGAGCAAAGTTTGACCTGGCCACCACAGGAGCAGAGATTGTAGTGATCCCGAAACCGGGAAGAGACCCTACCTCCTGTAGCAACTATAGGCCCATATCACTCCTCAATGTTGACCTTAAGCTCTTCGCCAAAATCCTGGCGAATCACTTGAATTCGATTGTCACTACGCTTGTGCACGCTTGTGGGGTTTATCCCCGGCCGTCAAGCATCTGACAACACCAGGAGAGCCATAGATCTCATTCGGATTGCTAATACTCGCGGTCTCCCTGCTCTTGTGGTGACATTACTGGATGTACATGCGGCTGGTTCTCTCGGCCATGGGCGTCCAGGGCCCCTTTCTGAATGCTATAGCTGCTCTCTATTTTAAACCCTCTGCATCCATCTTGGCCAATGGGTTCAAATCCTCCCCTTTTTCTATTCGCAATGGCACTAGGCAGGGCTGTACCCTATCCCCTCTCATATTTGCCTTAATGATCGAACCCCTTGCTATCAAAATTAGAGATAATCCTGACATTACTGGTATTGTCGTTGGCCTTACTGACCATAAAATCTCCTTTTATGCTGACGACATTTTATTGACCCTCCCCAACCCTATTGTGTCCCCTCCCAATCTTCTCAAAGATTTAACAGATTTTGGGACCCTTTCTAATTACAAAATGAATGCTAATAATTTGCCCCCTTGCCTACTTCATCAGCTCTGATAGACATTTAGTTTCCGTTGGCAAGCTAAGCAGCTCAAATATTTGGGTATTTTCCTAACAAAGTCCTACCAACAGCTATTTGAGGCAAATTTCCCACCCCCCTTTTCTCCACCATTAAAGCTGACCTGGAAAAATGGGACAAACATATAATCTCTTGAATAGGCAGGATTAATTCTCTAAAAATGAATATTCTCCCCTGCCTCTTATACCTCTTCCAAACTCTGCCCATTAGAATTCCCGTAAAATACTTCAAACCCTGCAACAATTGGCTACTAAATTTATCTGGTCCGCCCGTAAGCCCCGGATTCGCCAGGAAACCTTGTGTCGGCCTATTGGGGAGGGAGGTCTGGGTGCTCCAAACTTTTTGGCTTACTATAGAGCAGCGCATCTCACTCAATGTATATCTTTACATTCACCTACAGGCACCAGGGTATGGACGGACATTGAAGCTAATTTCTCCGACACCATCTCTGCCTCTTTCTTTCTCTGGCTACAGCCACGTCACAGACCCACTCTATCTTCTCTCCTGTCCACTATAGCCTTTTCCATTTCTATGTGGGACAAGCTCACCAAAACATACGAGCTTTTAGCTCAACTCTGGCGTCTGTAGCCCCTTTGGAACAATACGCTATTCAAACCCGGATTTGATAGAAACTCCTTCTCACCATGGATAGCTAGTGGCATCTGCCATTTTGCTGACTTGTCCCCTCTCCGTTTTTTTCCCTCATTTGCGGAGCTTCAGACCAGAATCCACCTTCCCCATACCTGCTTCTTTCAATATCTCCAGTTGCGCCATTTCTATAATTCCCTTGCTCCTCCCCAATTCTATACCTCCAGCTCCACCACTCTAGAGTCGTTATGTGCCCTGCGTTCCCCTCCGACCAAACTCATTTCGACCCTTTATCGGTTGTTCCTCCACCACAAACGCCCTTCAAAAGATCCCCATGAGCTGCAATGGGAGCGGGATCTTGGGGAGTCATTGGACGAGGAGGACTGGACATCAGTTAGAGAAAATCTCGCCAAAACCTCCATATGCGTCCGAATTAATGAAAACGCTCATAAAGTTTACTACCGTTGGTATCTGACTCCCAAAAGGCTGAGCGTAATTTTTCCTTCCACCTCTGCGGCATGCTGGCGACACTGCAGGTGAGGAGGGCACCCTGTATCATATATGGTGGACTTGCCTGAAAGTGGTAGCCCTCTGGCAGGAGGTCCATCACTTGATCTCCTCTGTCACGGGTGTTCCTATTCCAGCCTCGCTCACATACTCTCTATTTCCCCGTACTATACCTGACGCTTCCAAGAGCGCTTGTCTTCTCATAAAGCATATTCTAAATGCCACCAAGTGTCGCATTGCAGCGCATTGGAAACAACAATCCCCCCCCCCCTCAATTTCATCTATCATTAAAGAGGTTTGGCGAATATATAAACTAGAATATATTTCCAGCATTCTCCATAATTCTTCCAAGTGCTTCTCCGGGGTTTGGTCCCCATGGCTCGCCCATTTCCAGATTACCCCCAGTCTTCATGACTAACCGTTATCTTCCCAAGACAACATTCATACATTGACAGTGGTCACCTCCTTCAGGTTTTTCTTCATCCCCCCCTTTCCCTTCTAAACCTTTAACCCGTCCTGACTCTCTATTGACGATCCCTAACTCCTGGGATCTCAGAATCCTAAGGTTAAATTGATAATAATAATGCTTCAATGTGAATGTGTTGTTCTCATGTTGTTAGATTTTTTCCTTGTTTATACTTATATGTTTGATTTTACATATGCTGCATGGGATTAACATGTTCCCTTAACCTTTCTTCTTTGTGTACCCCTTCCCCCATAACTATTTGAAAAACTCAATAAAACATATTTTCAAAAAAAAAAAAAGAAAAGTGAGGAAAATCAGAACAGGGAGGATTAAGAATGTCATTTGTGATATAATTAAAGAAGGTTTAAGGAACTGTTAACAGGACACTTGGCAAAGGAAAGGTACTGTGTTTCATGGATTAAAAATTAGGCCAGGTGCAGTTAGAGCATCACTTATTTTCATTAGATAACACAATGCCTTAGCCTATTATGCTAATTGGAAGCACCATTAATTCTACATACACCTAGTTTGTGTGATAGAAAAGCGGTGTTCTAATTAGTGGTGTTATAACTGTCAAATGTAAATTATTCTTACATTATTATTATTATTATAATACAAGCTTTGATCATATAAATGTAGATTTAGTGACTTGCAAATGCATCAAACTCCCTTAAAAAGTGAACAGATTTGTTCATGTTAAAATTGACATTTACACAGATTTTTCCAGACAGTATTTTTAGTGGTGCTGTGGAAGCTCATATGTTTGCACAGATGTAAGATTTTGCCCTACTAATTGGCTTTCAATTAGCCTCTAGTTGGGAAAAAGCAAAAAAAGAGACATAGGAAAAAGCTAATACTCACATTTTTTCATACCTTAGGTCTGGTCAGATCCAAAACTCTGCTCTGATTACAGTGGCAGCTGAGAACTGAAGTTGAATCCCCACAGGAGGCTACTCCACTCGCGAATTCTGGTAGCAGGACCTTACCTTAAAATTTCCACACCATCCCCATTATTCATGGCTTAACCAAAGCAATTGTGCTGTAAGGGCTTAACCAAGCCCTTACTTCACAATTGGCACACTTGTCCTATCTCACCTTGCATACTGTACCTGATGTTTGCTTCCAGACGTGTACTGCCTTGCCCTGCCACAAAAAAGTGGAACTATATTCCTGTTCCTAGCCAGCAGCAAAAGACCATTTTGCTAAATTCTGGATTCAGTCCTTAGTGATCAATAGTAAAAATAATGAAAAAAATCTACATCATATCATTCAGACACTTCCTAGACAAGACTGTAGCTCAAAACTCATTAGAGCAAAAACTTAACTTATCATTGGCCAAGACTGTAGTGAAACTGCACCCCTCTTCCATATTACGAGCTTTGCATACACCTAGCTTGTATAGTGTAAGGCGTAAAGAAAGACGTAATTACCTAAACTTCATGAAAGATTGTATTGCAGTTTGAATTTTCTTGAAAATGTCAGTGTGGTCCAGCTAAATTGTGGGATTTTTTGTTCACATGAATCAAAATTGAAAATGGAGATTTTTATCACCAATTCAAAATGACATATGTGGTGCAAACCTAACACTGCTAATTCCTCAAGAAATACCATCTCAACAGTGAAATATGGGCATCATACTGAAGTGCCTTTCCATAGTAGGAGATATGGTATGATGAGTAGTGTAAAATACTACAAAAGTAGATGAAAAATGATACCTTAAGAGAAAATTTGCCTTTCAGTAAGACAACGATCCAAGAACAAGGAAAAGTGACAATGGTGCAGTTGATCTACAAAAAGGTTAATAACTACAATAGCCAAGTCATATTCTGGATCGTTTTGGTCACAGCCTCTCATGGTGCAGAGTCTAACTAGAAGCCAGGCTTTTACTGGAGCTAATAATGGGGGATCAGGCTTGGCTGCAGACCACTAGCAGGTCATAGCCCCTGGATATCATTTCCCAAAAAGTGTAGCAAAACCAACACCCAAAATAAACAAGAGTGAGAGCTCCCAAAGACATGGAGAGATAACTCACAGTGTAATAAGCAATCAAACTGGAAAAATAGACAAGATGAAAAATGCAGTCCCACACAATGAAGGGAAAGTAATGGAATGAGCAGGGAAACTGGGAAACTGGAGAGGCAAGGGTGATGGAGGAGACAGGAGACCACACAAGGAAATGTTAGGAGAAACAGTGTCACTCAGCATTTACTATGAAACACCAGGAGAAGACCACTAATGGGAAGCCATGTGTGAACATGCGCCCATCTGTTACATGTTGCTGTGATAGTTGCAGCAGCACAAACTATTTTTCCTCGGGCTGCTTAAGAAGATCCAGGCTGTTATTAGGCACTCAGGATGCTGCTCTCCCAAGAAGCTGTATGACAGCAATAATGGCTGTTGCTAAGCAGCCAGGTTGTTGTGGAAATAGAGCTTCTATTCCTGGTACTAGCACGATCAATAGGCTCATAAACAGAAAGGATTTAGACCAATCAGAGCAGGGAAGCTCTCCTGATCTGATTGGCTGTTTTCTGTATATATACCCAGCAGGGAGAACTCTCTCTGGCTGGTGATACTGGGCCAGATCCTGAGATAAGTACGCTAGTGTATTTACGCTAGCCAATGACGTCAAATCGGCTATTTGTATTTACTGTGCATGCACACAGCAGATGTTACGCCATGTAACGCTGAATGTACTTACCATCATCATAACTACAAACAAAGGGGTGGGAGCATCAAAGCGACACTCGTAATTACGCTTTGGAGGCGGAGGGAGGCATTTAAATCAGACAGTATGGGCCGGGTTAGGCCGTCATATACGTAAATCCATTACGTACGTCAGTACTTACACTATGAAAAGTTAAGCTAGGGTTTTGGCAGTGTAAAATGGCCAAAGTACTTATGAGCGAGGGGAGTGCCTAGGGGAGTGCATAGAAATTACGCTAGCATACATATGCTATGCGGTCTAACATAACTAGCCCGTAAGTCTGGATTTACCCCATTGTCAAAATGGTTTCATTGTAAGTTGAAAGATAACTGTTTGGAGTATATACAGTATTTACTTATAACCTTGTTATTATCATAGATCATGATGCATACTGAGACCCTATCAAAGAGAAACTGAAGGTGAATCATCTATGCTACAAAAACAACAGGACTTTGTGTTACTTTCCATTATTTTTATAATGAAACACTACAGTTTTTAGTAGCGAGTGCTAAAGAGAAATTCAAAGTAACATTTATACACTGCTACAGAGTACTGTTTGCAGCACTAGGGAAACACCTGCAACCATGACCCTTTCAAATGCCATATAATGGTGTGGAAGAAATACATCTACAACATGCTCTATATATGGTCAGAAGACTATTAAGGTCTACTCACATTTTTAAACAATAGCTGAATTTCCCATTTACAGTCACTTATGACCAAGAGAAGGTCAAATTCCTTGACCTGATGTATATACAGAGGAAGGTAAGCTTTCAAGGCGTCTATTAGTAAATTTAACAGCAACAACATCTTCCTTCCATCTAACAGTAATCACCACCTGGGGATCACTTAAAAAGCATTACCAAAAATACTATAGAATGATATCAAGAAAGATACACAATGGGCTGGGATCCAGACTTAAGTGAATGCTTGAAATTAGTTACTCCTGTGCTAAACCATGTTGATTGCAGGGGAGTCATATTTCATCTGTTGCAAGCAGTATTAGAGTTGAGTGGTGGGTTTCCTATCCCAAGTCTAAAACACAGTGTGATAGTAAAGCTGGTCAGCATCTGTGTGCAGTAAGCAATTCAAAGATATATCCCTGCATGCAAAAAATACAATTAACTTGACTCCCCCTGCAATCAATATGGTTTAGCCCAGGAGTACCTAATTTCAAGTACTTACTTAAGTCTGGATCCAGCCCAATATGAGGGCACTCTCAACCCTTAAAGCAGCCTACAATTATAACAAAACCCGATCCACACCAGATCAAATTGCAAAGTCAAAAAAATAAAGAGTGATTATCAAGTGAGCGCTGGGTATCTCTAATTCCTTACCCCAAAAAATAAACAAGGTATACCTAAAAAAAAGTGACAATGGGCCTGATCCAGACCTACGCCCGCTGTCGCTAGGACAGCGGGCATAAGCGTAAGATCAGCTGAAAAGCCGATCTGCACATGCGCCGGGCAGATGTTGGATCTTGGATCGGGCGTCCGTAGCAGCGCCGTAGGGACGCTGGAGGGGCCGTCCCCCAGCGTCTCTACGTTCAGGTTAGTGTAGGTGGGCGGGGGGAGCGTATGGCCCCTTCCTTACGCCGGCTGAAGTTAGGGTAGGCTATAGCCGCCGTAGCAGCGCCGTGGGGACGCTGGAGGGGCCGTCCCCCAGCGTCTCTACGTTCAGGTTAGTGTAGGTGGGCGGGGGGAGCGTATGGCCCCTTCCTTACGCCGGCTGAAGTTAGGGCAGGCTATAGCCGACGTAAGGAAGGGGCCATACGCCCGCACAGGGGGAGTGTGGGGGAAAGTGAACGCCGATACACTGTGTTTTAGTAAGCACAGCGCATCGGCGTAGTTCTGGATCAGGCCCAATGTTACAATGTGAAAGTCTTGAGCTAAAAGTGACAACATTTCAATAATCTATCAATTCCACTAAAATAAAAAATATCAATGTAAACAGAAAATGGCAACACAGTAATGTGATAAATAAATGTGTAAACACACAAAATATTTCTAAATAAATATGCAGTTTATATATAAAAATACACCTTCCAATATGTATATATGCACAATCTATATTGTGTAAAAATGGCTTAGAATAAAATAATTGAATGAATATAATGAATAAATGTGTTCCCACACAAACTATTACTAAATAAATATGCAATAATATGAATATGCACCTTTCAGTATAATATATATATATATATATATATATATATATATATATATATACAATCTTTAAAGTGAAAAAATCATTAAGAAGTAGGAACCAAAATAAATAAATGAATTAAATAAGAAAGTCACAGTTCAGCTCACAATGAGATGTATCCTGAGAGGTTCCGCTAGTATAATCAAAGATTACAAACCTGGAATCAAATGTCAAATGACTGATTCGTAGTATCTTGACATCCACCATAGAGCTGCTTTATGGTTAGGATAAAAAACTACCTAAGGAGAACCTCTGTTTACTCCATACTTCTTATCCGTGGAAAGTCATATAAAGAAAAAAGATAAATACGCTCCGAATGTGTGAAATCAATTAAGCAACAGATTATTGATTACATACATACATACAATGCATTAGAAACATGAAAATCATCAGAAAGGGGGAAAAAATGCACATATAATAAAGGGAAAGGAAATGTTAAACTCCCACAAAGGGGGGAGCTCCGTACCGGATCGCAGCCACTAGTGGATCCAAAAAGATGTTATTTCCCAGGATTAGAATCGCAAAGAGAGCCGCTGTCTGCAGGAGCTTCACCACCGCCTGTTATATCCACCAACGTATTTCAACGTAATGTCTATTTCAAGGTGCCCACAAAAATCAGAAAACACTAGGCAATAGGCAAAGGACACAAGACCTGATCCTGACATAGGTATATATAGCCTTCGCAACGGAGGCAAATGTACAGAAATTGCAGTCCTGACTTCTGCATGTAGGAGGGCCTCCCCCTTACACTCCTATGTGTGGAAGGGACTTCTGTGCCATGGACCCTTCCTTAAGTATTCTGCACACATCTCTGTGTATGCGCAATACTGATTCATATGTAAGTGCTTAGCCAAATCCTTACTGTATGATTTAAATACCTATGCTCACCCACCATACATATCACGTACAAATGGTAACTGGACCTGCATGGACTTCTCCATCAAATGGATGAGTTCCGATGAAGGACTCCTTGTACTGCACATGCGCAGTACACTTTGATGGCCAACATAGGCATTGTGCGTACATTGGTCATTACTGTCTCTGGTTCCGACCCACAGAACGGTATATAATAATGAAATGAAAGCGTATGAATAAACTAGTCAGGCAACAGAGGCGATGTGGGCTAAATGTTTTCTGTATTCCCCACATCATAGTTTTTTTCAGCGGCAGAAATTTGCTTTGAGAAGTATACACATGGGCGCAGTTCCCCATCATCAGGGTCCCTTAGCAATAGGACTGGTCCTGTTCCTATGTTCAATCCACCGACTTCAACCATAAAAGGCATTTCTAACGTCTGGTGTTGACTGGGTGTAGATTTAAAGGTTTTAAATGTATCAAATGTCTTTCTGGGCCACTTGCAAGGATCTTACGTGACAAGATCTGAATTCAGAGCGGTTACTGTGGAATTTGCAATAATTAGTCACCTGTAGTAGTTGTAGAAGACCAGGAAGCATTATACATCCTGTAAGTTGGCTTTACCATTCCAGGATGGCTTTCATCTTGGCTAGGTCCATAGTGAAACCTTCAGGAGTGATGACATAGCCCAGGAAGACCACCTGAGACACTTCAAATCCGCATTTCACCAGCTTGGCAAACAGCCGGTTTTCTCTAATTAACAGACATGTGAGCTAAAGGTGAGGTAAAGGTCTTACCTCAGGTGAGGGTATCTGTTCTTGAGGGTGTTTTTATTCAATTCACGATAGTTGACGGTCTGAGTGAACCATCTTTATGAAAAAGACGAAACCCGCTCCCATCAGACACTTGGAGGGCAAGATAAGCCCCTTTTCTTGATTTTCCTAGATGTAGTCTTCCATGGCCTTTGCTTCTTGGCATGAAAATGAAAAGAGTCTCCTTTGGGCAGCTTGGCATCTGCAACTAGTTTAATCACACAATTATATGGGCAATGAGGTGGTAGCGTTTCCGTAGCTTTCTTGGAGAACATTTGAGAACTCTGTGTAAGGTGTAATTCCTCCATGGCAATCAAGGTATTGCAGACTGGCAGTATCATGCAGGAAGCTTAACACTGTTTTCTCCATTAAATAATTTCCCCAGAGTTCCAATCAATGTGGTGATAGTGCTTCTTTACCTAGGTATGTCCCAATATTAACAAGGAGTTCTAGTGACTGAGAGTGGCATATGTCAACAAAGAGACACAGAGAGCATTTTTCCTTGTTTACCATGCTCCCTGCCCCCCTCATGAGAGGGGCTGTCCATCAAGGCAGTGTACGGACCGCTGACCCGTCTGTGCACTGTGAGACACAGTTGTTCCGACTGCCGGGAACCTTGAAGTGTGATTGGCGGTACCCGTCAAGTGTCTTTACCCCAGTCAGTCTGGAAGGCTGCTCCAATGCTGTCTTCTGATTGGACATCCTCCCTCTAAATAGACCAGTAGTTGCATGTGACTCCTGACGGTTATAGCATCCTGCTACCCTGCCTGTCTTGCTGCCAGTCTGTTCTGTGCTTTTGCCAGTACTGAGCCTGCATTGACTACTAAGTGACCCTTCCTAGTTAAACCCCTTGTTCTTCCTGGTCTCCCTTCCTTGCCTGCTTCCCTTGCCCTGCTGTGAGTGTGTGTCATTCCTCTTGTTACCCATCTGCTTTTTTTCTTGGTCTATTTATTCATCGCTGTTTCTGTTTCCGTGTGACTCTGAGTGAGTGCTCCCGTCTGTCCACTGTCTGTCACAGTATTTGTATTTGTCTGTGTGTTACACTAGGTCCCTTGTTGTGTCTCTCTTACCTGCACACATAAGAGCTACTACCGGGGGTCACAACCTGTCATAGTTCTGCAGCCAAGCCTGTCCCCACCATCAGGGGCTTCAGTAAACACCAGGCTCTTGTTAGACTCTGCACACTAGGGAGTGGTTTCCTAATAGGCCGCAGCATGGGATGTTCCAGGAATCCCAAGGGAATGAGTCAGACGTCATCCAGGAATTTTCCTGCAGAACCACTATCGATGAAGGTTGAAAAGTCTCGATTTCTAGTGTCATGGTATAATGGTGTATGAAATTAATCTCTTGGAATAAATTAAGTTAATTCCCAGTTGGACCTCTTATAAATCTACATGAATTACGCATTTTTCACCTGCTTTACCTAGTTGGGGCAATAGTCAGCTCTCCTTCCATAGTATTTGCCACCATCAACTCTTCTCTTGTTTTAAGAGGCGGTACAAACTGATTTGCATTGGTTCATCTTTGAGTGCTGCGGGACCAGGAAGGGCTGAATGCATGAGATCTTATAGGGATTTGCATGGAGGATACTACACCAGCGCATCTCTAATGAATTCCAAGAAACCCAGTCTGAATTGGCTATGAAGAGCTGAATTATTCCACTGGCATTCAGTTGCTCAGTGTCTGAATTTGCTGCTGTGTTCTGTATGATCTTTGCCTCTGCAGTTGCTGTTTGGTCACCATAGAGATGGCCCAGGGCTGTTTGCCGAGATTGGATGATATACAGGTAATTTAAAAGCCCAGTAATCGGGCTCACCTTGGTGGATTGAGATAATGAATCCCACTGTCTGCTGCTTGCAGGAAGGTGAATGGAGCTGGGAATAGAGGAGACAGCTATTCTTGAATAATAGGAATGGCTGCAATCACCTGCAAACCATTCTGACATCGTCATGCTATTTGTGACGATATGTTGGAAGAAGGAGAATCCATGCCTCCAGCTTACATGCCGCCACAATTAGTGCAACGGTATGTAACAGTAAGTATACATCATTAGGTATGATGAACAATTTAATAAATGACAGTTAAAAGAAGGCCACAGTAATAATTATTATCACCTTAAAGATGTAAGTATTTTTCCAGTGTTAAGATTTTATCTCCTGATATTGTCCAACAGAAATTCATTAAAAAAAATGCAACCTAATTTTACTATAAATAATTAGACCAATTGAATTATTATGGTTTCTTTATCAAATGACTCATTTTGGCAAGGAGACATTGTCTTTCTACAACTGACCTTAAAAATGTATGAATAATTTTCTTGTTTCACAAGCCCATCTGTTTAATGCTTGATTCCAAATCAAGGCAGCAATTAGGAATAGAGGACAGTATCTTTGTAATTGGTAGTGTGTCAAAATGTTGTGCTTGCAGAAGTCTTGTAAAGTAACAAATCGTGAGAGCTCTTCAGGTATTGCAGCATCCAGCCTTCAAGTCCTATTGTTATACCTGGTTTCTGAGAAGTGTAAGGCACATGTTTGCTGGGTAGAGGGAATTGGAAAGATTCAGCTTTTGAGGTCAATGTTCATTATACTTTTCTACAAAAGACAAGTGTGTGCTGGAAAAATGCTTTAAAATAATGCACTGAAACAATGCTCAAGTAAGTAAAATAAGCTGGAAAACATACCATGGTGTATGGGTTTGTGCGTGTGTGTATGTGTATATATATATATATACATATATGTGTGTGTGTGTGTGTGTGTATATATACTGATACACATACATACATACACATACATACATACATACATACATACATACATACATACATATAACCTGAGATCTTGTTATACCACTTAGCACTTTACCAACTGCTGAAATTAAAATAAAGCCATATAGCATATAAAATAAAGATCCCTTTATAGCAACTATATTAAAGTCTTTGCGTGCGAATAAATAGGAACAAAAGAATACGTGCGGCGGGAAACGTGTGTGTATACGCAACCAGGTGTAGCTACGGGACGTGCTCACATGACAATGGGGTAGATCCTGAACAACGTTTGCCGTACGTTTGTTCGCGTAGCGAATTTTCGTGTACGTAAATTCGCTACGCTACCCTTAACACACCCCCTGCACGGACGTACTTTGTGAAAATACGCTACCCAAACCCTACCTTAACTTTTCCATACGTAACACAATACGTCCGCTAACGGGCGTACAGACTACGCGAACGTACGCAGCTTAGCACGCCCATACTGTACACTTTAAATCCCCCCCCCCGCCTACTTCACGTAATTCGCACGTAATCTTCGCAAACGTAATTTTGGCACGCCCACACGTAATTACATACGTTCGCAATACGTGATGTTGGCACCACGTAATTACTTACGTTCGCAATACGTGAATTCTCCTTACGTTAGAAAATACGCTACGCGAATGTGCGTAATTTCTGCGGTGCGCATGCGCAGTGCGTACAAATCTGCGAATTTACGTGTCCGCCACACGTAAATTCGCGGAAAAACGTAGTTCAGGATCTGCCCCAATATGCGTAAGCACGCAACCACGTGCGAGCCATGTGTGTGGTTAACTTGTTATTCGATGATATTTCCATATTCCTAGCGCCTATTTCATACCTCAGTAATGTGTGCGTTTATATAAAAGTGTGTTCTATGTCACTAAAGATGTGTTTTATTCATAGGAGTCATTATTCAACTGTTATAATGATACTCAGCTTAGGAAGATCATATTATTGTCATATTTGGATTTATAGCGTAGCATTTGATGTTGTACTAGTGATGATATGATTTATTATGCGGCCGCATATAATGCATGCAAGTTATAAAGCTAGATAGATAAATTATATTATATTTCTTTGTTGAGACTGCATGGCATAGCCCACTGTATTTAATTAAGTAGATCCTATATAAATATGTTAACAAAGTCACAAGAGAACAAAACACTCATTAAGGACCAATCAACAACGGATCATAAGATCACCCAACCAGATGTTAGAAGATCGGATTGCAGTGACATCATCAACCCTTTGATAATAAATGCCTATAAAAGTTATACCTACTCTGTTGGAAGGGTAGATGAGTATCCGTGTGAAGCTCTTATCAGTGCTGGTATTCTTGCGTGTATCTTGGAGCGGCGCAGTTCGGGTTAACGCTCAGCTTTGGTAATACATCTTTTTGTGCTTTGGAACACATCTAGCAACTGGGCCTTCAATTTTTGCTGCGTATGGTATTGGTATAATAGCGTACAGATTTACGCTGCGTATTACGCTAATATTCTCTTTTAAAGTGAGAATAGAATATCACACAACCTTGAACATATCTAAGGAAATTTCTGGTGTTAAACCTGCTGGATTTTACCCTGTAGGCACAAACATAACCTTTAATCAAAGTAAAAAAAAAAAGAATTGTAATAAGATCCAAATTTAATAACGACAGCTAATTTACGCATGCTGTATGCACGCGCTGCAGATGTTACGCAACGTAACTCTGATCATACGTAACTTGTATGTAACTGGGCAAAAGGCCGTGACATCCCTACACTAGCCGATTAAACGCATTGTGGGGTGATGGAGGCATTTAAATTATACCGTATGGGCTGGATTAGGCATTTACGCATGACAAGGCATTTCATACACACAGATATATGCTAGGAAAAGTTAAGGTAGGGTTCTGAACACGTAAATCAGTTATGTTACGTGCGTGAAAGGCAGTGCATTATACTTAGTAGTGCATAACTCTGGTACACTTGCATATGTAAAACTACCGTAAGTCTGGATCTGGTCCCATGTGTAATTAGTATTAATAAGAATGTGACTGTTTTTGGATAATGCTGGTGAAACAAAGCACTGGAAAATTATCTAAATATTGTGAATAGTGTCACAAATAATTGTGTTTCACAACACTGTGCCCAATACCATAATTCAATACTATGAAATTAGGGCCACTAAATTTGTACCAAAGGATGGAAGAGGTGAAGAAAGTTTTGAATTTACTATTACCAGCGGCCGATTGGCAATAGGCCTTACCGGGAAGTTTCCCAGTAGGCCGGTACCCACCTGAGGCCGCCTGGAGGCCGCATCATCAGCACGGTTTTTATTTTTTTTTATTATATGACGGTAAAATCAGCAGCAGCTGCTGTGTTCCATAACTGGCCCAGCGCAGGTCCTGTACTGCAGAGGCCTCTCAGTATACCTACTTCCCCTGAGAGGCCTCCTGTCCTCCGCAGTACAGGGTCACGATCAGTATGAAGCCAATGAGGGACACAGGAGCTGCAGCTGCTCCATTATCGGCAGCCGAGAGACAGGGAATGGATTCAAAGCTCAGCTTACAGTTTTGAGGGGGTGGTGCTAGCCGTTGCTACAGAGCAACAGCCAATCAGGAGGCTGCCTGTTGCTGAGTGGGGAGGAGGCAGCCTCAAGATTGACTGCCTGTTTCTTTGAGGCATCGTCTGGAACCGCCCCCTGGCAACTGTAAGATAACCTCTTCCTGTCTATGCGGGGCTGCTCACTACAGGCTCTTCAGGATGAACAGGTACATAAGTGTTTGTGTGTGTGTGTGTGTGTGTGTGTGTGTGTGATCTGGTGTGTACTATGTGTGTGTACTATGTGAGTGTATGTATGTACTGTATGTGTATATATTTGGTGTGTACTGTGTGTGTGTGTGTGTGTGATCTGGTGTGTACTATGTGTGTGTACTATGTGAGTGTATGTATGTACTGTGTGTGTATATATTTGGTGTGTACTGTGTGTGTGTGTGTGTGTGATCTGGTGTGTACTATGTGTGTGTACTATGTGAGTGTATGTATGTACTGTGTGTGTATATATTTGGTGTGTACTGTGTGTGTGTGTGTGTGTGATCTGGTGTGTACTATGTGTGTGTACTATGTGAGTGTATGTATGTACTGTGTGTGTATATATTTGGTGTGTACTGTGTGTGTGTGTGTGTGTGATCTGGTGTGTACTATGTGTGTGTACTATGTGAGTGTATGTATGTACTGTGTGTGTATATATTTGGTGTGTACTGTGTGTGTGTGTGTGTGTGATCTGGTGTGTACTATGTGTGTGTACTATGTGAGTGTATGTATGTACTGTGTGTGTATATATTTGGTGTGTACTGTGTGTGTGTGTGTGTGTGATCTGGTGTGTACTATGTGTGTGTACTATGTGAGTGTATGTATGTACTGTGTGTGTATATATTTGGTGTGTACTGTGTGTGTGTGTGTGTGTGATCTGGTGTGTACTATGTGTGTGTACTATGTGAGTGTATGTATGTACTGTGTGTGTATATATTTGGTGTGTACTGTGTGTGTGTGTGTGTGTGATCTGGTGTGTACTATGTGTGTGTACTATGTGAGTGTATGTATGTACTGTGTGTGTATATATTTGGTGTGTACTGTGTGTGTGTGTGTGTGTGATCTGGTGTGTACTATGTGTGTGTACTATGTGAGTGTATGTATGTACTGTGTGTGTATATATTTGGTGTGTACTGTGTGTGTGTGTGTGTGTGATCTGGTGTGTACTATGTGTGTGTACTATGTGAGTGTATGTATGTACTGTGTGTGTATATATTTGGTGTGTACTGTGTGTGTGTGTGTGTGTGATCTGGTGTGTACTATGTGTGTGTACTATGTGAGTGTATGTATGTACTGTGTGTGTATATATTTGGTGTGTACTGTGTGTGTGTGTGTGTGTGATCTGGTGTGTACTATGTGTGTGTACTATGTGAGTGTATGTATGTACTGTGTGTGTATATATTTGGTGTGTACTGTGTGTGTGTGTGTGTGTGATCTGGTGTGTACTATGTGTGTGTACTATGTGAGTGTATGTATGTACTGTGTGTGTATATATTTGGTGTGTACTGTGTGTGTGTGTGTGTGTGATCTGGTGTGTACTATGTGTGTGTACTATGTGAGTGTATGTATGTACTGTGTGTGTATATATTTGGTGTGTACTGTGTGTGTGTGTGTGTGTGATCTGGTGTGTACTATGTGTGTGTACTATGTGAGTGTATGTATGTACTGTGTGTGTATATATTTGGTGTGTACTGTGTGTGTGTGTGTGTGTGATCTGGTGTGTACTATGTGTGTGTACTATGTGAGTGTATGTATGTACTGTGTGTGTATATATTTGGTGTGTACTGTGTGTGTGTGTGTGTGTGATCTGGTGTGTACTATGTGTGTGTACTATGTGAGTGTATGTATGTACTGTGTGTGTATATATTTGGTGTGTACTGTGTGTGTGTGTGTGTGTGATCTGGTGTGTACTATGTGTGTGTACTATGTGAGTGTATGTATGTACTGTGTGTGTATATATTTGGTGTGTACTGTGTGTGTGTGTGTGTGTGATCTGGTGTGTACTATGTGTGTGTACTATGTGAGTGTATGTATGTACTGTGTGTGTATATATTTGGTGTGTACTGTGTGTGTGTGTGTGTGTGATCTGGTGTGTACTATGTGTGTGTACTATGTGAGTGTATGTATGTACTGTGTGTGTATATATTTGGTGTGTACTGTGTGTGTGTGTGTGTGTGATCTGGTGTGTACTATGTGTGTGTACTATGTGAGTGTATGTATGTACTGTGTGTGTATATATTTGGTGTGTACTGTGTGTGTGTGTGTGTGTGATCTGGTGTGTACTATGTGTGTGTACTATGTGAGTGTATGTATGTACTGTGTGTGTATATATTTGGTGTGTACTGTGTGTGTGTGTGTGTGTGATCTGGTGTGTACTATGTGTGTGTACTATGTGAGTGTATGTATGTACTGTGTGTGTATATATTTGGTGTGTACTGTGTGTGTGTGTGTGTGTGATCTGGTGTGTACTATGTGTGTGTACTATGTGAGTGTATGTATGTACTGTGTGTGTATATATTTGGTGTGTACTGTGTGTGTGTGTGTGTGTGATCTGGTGTGTACTATGTGTGTGTACTATGTGAGTGTATGTATGTACTGTGTGTGTATATATTTGGTGTGTACTGTGTGTGTGTGTGTGTGTGATCTGGTGTGTACTATGTGTGTGTACTATGTGAGTGTATGTATGTACTGTGTGTGTATATATTTGGTGTGTACTGTGTGTGTGTGTGTGTGTGATCTGGTGTGTACTATGTGTGTGTACTATGTGAGTGTATGTATGTACTGTGTGTGTATATATTTGGTGTGTACTGTGTGTGTGTGTGTGTGTGATCTGGTGTGTACTATGTGTGTGTACTATGTGAGTGTATGTATGTACTGTGTGTGTATATATTTGGTGTGTACTGTGTGTGTGTGTGTGTGTGATCTGGTGTGTACTATGTGTGTGTACTATGTGAGTGTATGTATGTACTGTGTGTGTATATATTTGGTGTGTACTGTGTGTGTGTGTGTGTGTGATCTGGTGTGTACTATGTGTGTGTACTATGTGAGTGTATGTATGTACTGTGTGTGTATATATTTGGTGTGTACTGTGTGTGTGTGTGTGTGTGATCTGGTGTGTACTATGTGTGTGTACTATGTGAGTGTATGTATGTACTGTGTGTGTATATATTTGGTGTGTACTGTGTGTGTGTGTGTGTGTGATCTGGTGTGTACTATGTGTGTGTACTATGTGAGTGTATGTATGTACTGTGTGTGTATATATTTGGTGTGTACTGTGTGTGTGTGTGTGTGTGATCTGGTGTGTACTATGTGTGTGTACTATGTGAGTGTATGTATGTACTGTGTGTGTATATATTTGGTGTGTACTGTGTGTGTGTGTGTGTGTGATCTGGTGTGTACTATGTGTGTGTACTATGTGAGTGTATGTATGTACTGTGTGTGTATATATTTGGTGTGTACTGTGTGTGTGTGTGTGTGTGATCTGGTGTGTACTATGTGTGTGTACTATGTGAGTGTATGTATGTACTGTGTGTGTATATATTTGGTGTGTACTGTGTGTGTGTGTGTGTGTGATCTGGTGTGTACTATGTGTGTGTACTATGTGAGTGTATGTATGTACTGTGTGTGTATATATTTGGTGTGTACTGTGTGTGTGTGTGTGTGTGATCTGGTGTGTACTATGTGTGTGTACTATGTGAGTGTATGTATGTACTGTGTGTGTATATATTTGGTGTGTACTGTGTGTGTGTGTGTGTGTGATCTGGTGTGTACTATGTGTGTGTACTATGTGAGTGTATGTATGTACTGTGTGTGTATATATTTGGTGTGTACTGTGTGTGTGTGTGTGTGTGATCTGGTGTGTACTATGTGTGTGTACTATGTGAGTGTATGTATGTACTGTGTGTGTATATATTTGGTGTGTACTGTGTGTGTGTGTGTGTGTGATCTGGTGTGTACTATGTGTGTGTACTATGTGAGTGTATGTATGTACTGTGTGTGTATATATTTGGTGTGTACTGTGTGTGTGTGTGTGTGTGATCTGGTGTGTACTATGTGTGTGTACTATGTGAGTGTATGTATGTACTGTGTGTGTATATATTTGGTGTGTACTGTGTGTGTGTGTGTGTGTGATCTGGTGTGTACTATGTGTGTGTACTATGTGAGTGTATGTATGTACTGTGTGTGTATATATTTGGTGTGTACTGTGTGTGTGTGTGTGTGTGATCTGGTGTGTACTATGTGTGTGTACTATGTGAGTGTATGTATGTACTGTGTGTGTATATATTTGGTGTGTACTGTGTGTGTGTGTGTGTGTGATCTGGTGTGTACTATGTGTGTGTACTATGTGAGTGTATGTATGTACTGTGTGTGTATATATTTGGTGTGTACTGTGTGTGTGTGTGTGTGTGATCTGGTGTGTACTATGTGTGTGTACTATGTGAGTGTATGTATGTACTGTGTGTGTATATATTTGGTGTGTACTGTGTGTGTGTGTGTGTGTGATCTGGTGTGTACTATGTGTGTGTACTATGTGAGTGTATGTATGTACTGTGTGTGTATATATTTGGTGTGTACTGTGTGTGTGTGTGTGTGTGATCTGGTGTGTACTATGTGTGTGTACTATGTGAGTGTATGTATGTACTGTGTGTGTATATATTTGGTGTGTACTGTGTGTGTGTGTGTGTGTGATCTGGTGTGTACTATGTGTGTGTACTATGTGAGTGTATGTATGTACTGTGTGTGTATATATTTGGTGTGTACTGTGTGTGTGTGTGTGTGTGATCTGGTGTGTACTATGTGTGTGTACTATGTGAGTGTATGTATGTACTGTGTGTGTATATATTTGGTGTGTACTGTGTGTGTGTGTGTGTGTGATCTGGTGTGTACTATGTGTGTGTACTATGTGAGTGTATGTATGTACTGTGTGTGTATATATTTGGTGTGTACTGTGTGTGTGTGTGTGTGTGATCTGGTGTGTACTATGTGTGTGTACTATGTGAGTGTATGTATGTACTGTGTGTGTATATATTTGGTGTGTACTGTGTGTGTGTGTGTGTGTGATCTGGTGTGTACTATGTGTGTGTACTATGTGAGTGTATGTATGTACTGTGTGTGTATATATTTGGTGTGTACTGTGTGTGTGTGTGTGTGTGATCTGGTGTGTACTATGTGTGTGTACTATGTGAGTGTATGTATGTACTGTGTGTGTATATATTTGGTGTGTACTGTGTGTGTGTGTGTGTGTGATCTGGTGTGTACTATGTGTGTGTACTATGTGAGTGTATGTATGTACTGTGTGTGTATATATTTGGTGTGTACTGTGTGTGTGTGTGTGTGTGATCTGGTGTGTACTATGTGTGTGTACTATGTGAGTGTATGTATGTACTGTGTGTGTATATATTTGGTGTGTACTGTGTGTGTGTGTGTGTGTGATCTGGTGTGTACTATGTGTGTGTACTATGTGAGTGTATGTATGTACTGTGTGTGTATATATTTGGTGTGTACTGTGTGTGTGTGTGTGTGTGATCTGGTGTGTACTATGTGTGTGTACTATGTGAGTGTATGTATGTACTGTGTGTGTATATATTTGGTGTGTACTGTGTGTGTGTGTGTGTGTGATCTGGTGTGTACTATGTGTGTGTACTATGTGAGTGTATGTATGTACTGTGTGTGTATATATTTGGTGTGTACTGTGTGTGTGTGTGTGTGTGATCTGGTGTGTACTATGTGTGTGTACTATGTGAGTGTATGTATGTACTGTGTGTGTATATATTTGGTGTGTACTGTGTGTGTGTGTGTGTGTGATCTGGTGTGTACTATGTGTGTGTACTATGTGAGTGTATGTATGTACTGTGTGTGTATATATTTGGTGTGTACTGTGTGTGTGTGTGTGTGTGATCTGGTGTGTACTATGTGTGTGTACTATGTGAGTGTATGTATGTACTGTGTGTGTATATATTTGGTGTGTACTGTGTGTGTGTGTGTGTGTGATCTGGTGTGTACTATGTGTGTGTACTATGTGAGTGTATGTATGTACTGTGTGTGTATATATTTGGTGTGTACTGTGTGTGTGTGTGTGTGTGATCTGGTGTGTACTATGTGTGTGTACTATGTGAGTGTATGTATGTACTGTGTGTGTATATATTTGGTGTGTACTGTGTGTGTGTGTGTGTGTGATCTGGTGTGTACTATGTGTGTGTACTATGTGAGTGTATGTATGTACTGTGTGTGTATATATTTGGTGTGTACTGTGTGTGTGTGTGTGTGTGATCTGGTGTGTACTATGTGTGTGTACTATGTGAGTGTATGTATGTACTGTGTGTGTATATATTTGGTGTGTACTGTGTGTGTGTGTGTGTGTGATCTGGTGTGTACTATGTGTGTGTACTATGTGAGTGGCACATGATGGGCTTACTGGGGGTTCTGGAGGCACATGATGGGAGTACTGGAGGGGGCTGCTGGAGGCACATGATGGGAGTACTGGTAGTGAATGAGTAATGGGGGGGTGCCAGTCCCTAACTTTGCCAGTGGTGCTGCACCCATAGATACACCCCTGCCCACAAGCCTGTCAATTCCAGGGTTCTCCAGCAAGCTACAACCATTTCCAGGACCAGAGGTAGTCACCATCCACCACTCTCATTGGAGGAGCGGCAGTCTCGGTTTAATCCCAACCTCTGCATCTAATGTGCAAGTTCAGAGCACTTCTTGCTGTCATGTCCAGTTCATAAGCCCAGGCAACTTGGGAATGGGGTGTCCAGTCCAGCAACCCCAGGAGGGGTGTCCTGTGCCTTGCCCTCATAAAGGGCTCCATGTGCCACTACACCAGAAGGGGTCCCGAGTGCCAAGGCCTCCAGTATTAAAGCTTTAGGTGTTGCCTCTAGTGTGGAGCTGCTATGCCCTTCACTCTCTGCTGCTGGTCCTCAGTTCCATCACTTTTCTAATGGTGGGGTGCGTATCCCACTTTTCATAATGTGAGTATCTACTCCAGAACCTAATGTCATGGTGCGTGCCTCTGGGACCTCACCTGTAGTGGACTCCATGGGTCGATGAGCCAGATTACCCAGTCTACAGACTCTTATCATGGAGCTGTGTAGAGAATAGTGTGAACCTCAAGGCGCTGGGGTCTAAAAGCAGGAGAGGGCAGCCTCTGTTGACTCTGCAAGTGCCACTACACCTGCTAACCAGATACGAAATGGGGGTGAAAGTGAGTATACTGGGCGCCGGGAAGGGTGAATGCTGGAAGTCAATTATAATAGATTGGGGGGGGCGGTGAATAGGGGCAATAAAGGGAATACGGGTGCTACAGTGATGTAAACAAGTGCGTGCTTAAATCAGTAAGTACAGATCCTGTGATAAGATGAAGTACATAGGTAAGTATGCTACACAATACGACCTGTCAGTGAGTACAAAGGCTGAGATGTATCCACAGAATATATAATAATAAATATTCTGGAATAATGGGGTTCTTAAATAAAGTGCAAGGTGCTGAGACACATATAAAAGTAACTCCTGAGGAAACAAATAACATTCTTTTTTTTTATAAAAGTGCAATTGTGCTAAAATAAAAGGTAATTAAAGATTAGCTATCACAATTTGATCCGTCAGTAGATACAAAGTAGTAATGGGGCTGATCCTAAGGAACGGCTGCTAGGGGAATTACGTACAGCTCATACTTTATTTCCCCTATATTGAAGGTTGTGCACATGCTCATAACCTTCTTACAACACCATAACGGTCGGTGTACATAACGTAAGTTACATATGCTGGCTCTTACGTAAAGGGGGCTTTCCTCCTCTTATCGCATGTCGTATTCCCACCGTGAAGGTCGGAGATAGACATGCTAATGAGAGGACGGGGCGGGGGAAGCTCCGTTACGATCAGGTATGGCCGCATACCTGATCGTAAAAGTTAGGGTAGGAATCTGGACACGTATGTGTCAGAATCCGGCCCAATATGTCCCAAAAATTCATAAAACAATAGTCCTTTTAAAGAGAAGTGCGAAATATTAGACAATTGTATGAATATAAAATGAATCCAACAAAAGTTCTTCAAAAAAAGTGTAAAAAGTGCAATAGTGTCAGAGAGTACTTGGTGATGATGAATAAATAATAGAAATCCTGGAATAAGCTTGGAAACTATTTTGCGAATCCACTTACAGCTCTGTTGTGTAGAAAGAGTAACTTAGGGCCTGATCCAGAGGTACGCCGATGCGCTGTGCTTACTAAAGCACAGCGTATCGGCGTTCACTTACCCTGGCACTCCCCCTGTGTGGGCGTATGGCCCCTTTCCTTACGCCGGCTGAAGGCTACCCTAACTTCAGCCGGCATAAGGAAGGGGTCATACGCTCGCACAGGAGCGTATGGCCACTTAGCCCGCCCTCCTACCCTCATTTACCTACCTCCCCCCGCCCACCTGCACTAACCTTAACGTTGGGACGCTGGAGGACGTCCCCACGATCCAGGATCGGGCGTTGCCGTAGCAACGCCGGGCAACATCTGCCCGGCGCATGCGCAGATCAGCTGAAAAGCCGATGTTACGCTTACGCCCGCCGTCCTAGCGACGGCAGGCGTTCTTCTGGATCAGGCCCGTAGTATCAAAGATGCCAGGGCAAAGTGATTTAGTCAATAGATAAGGGTCTGATTCCCAAAGTGCCGTTTTTGTTTCTCTTCTTTGTTTTTCTCATCGGGAAGGAAGCAGATCTTCAATAGAGTCTTTTATGTTCCAAAGTCTAGCAGAAAACATAAAAAACTCTTTTTCCTTTGTCGATTGACACAAATTGCAGGGAGGCTTCCTAGAATGCATCCATCGTTCCCGGCACCCAGTATACTCACTTTCACCCCCATTTGTTATTACAGAGCTGCCCAGCCGAATGTGCCTCACTGCCTATATTTTATTTTTGCATATTTACATATTGTATACACTTCCAGATATCGAATACAATGTCTTTGAGGTATATGTACACACCTTGGCCCAGATCCTGGGCGATTGCGCAATTCCCCTGTCAAGAAGGTTGTCCTACCTTAACATTTGCAACTTGGTCTGCGGCTGTGTCGTAATACTGCTTCCCCCACCCCGAGCCCTAATTCAAATGACTATCTCTGCCCATATGACAGAGATAGGGCAAATGTAAAAGGGGGGACAGCCCCTTATACGTAACAGCCGGTGTATGTAATGTACGTTACGTACGCCAGGCACTACGCTAGCGTAAGAAGGTTGTGCGCATATAAATTAGGGCTTGGGGTGGGGGAAGCAGCATTATGACAAGGTCTGCAGCCATAAGGCCACAGACCAAGTCGTAAATGTTAAGGTAGGAATCTGGACACGTAAGTGGTGCACATACTGCTCTTTGAACTGTTGTATTTTAAAATAATATTTACAGGTAAAGTAAAATTATACAGTTGTTATGTAATTATCTATGAGCCACAAACATTAAAAAGAATTAGATTTTTAAGGGCACTCCATGAATATAATCCCTTTTAATATTAGAACCAAGTGTTGGGCTATCTCCTGGATGTCCTTATCAGGCTAGAAAAGAATTTGTAGGCTGGTTTGTGTTGAGCTATGTTTTAATACAGTATAAAAATAATTATATTATAAGGTTTAGTTCCACCTTAGCTTTTAATGAATGCATGGTTACCTCTTTCAAAAGAACTGACTTCAGAGTCACTGTCGCTGATGTTTTCAGCCCATTTCACATAGAGAACAGAACCTAATAATTAAAGCGAGTGGAAGAGAAACACAATGCCAGGCCACATCTTAGCAGCTAGCAGAGAGCTAATGAGACATTACAGTGTCAGTTATTTGACAGAGAGCAGTGAGTCAGAGACACAGCTGTGAGAAAAAAGGTCAGGTGGATTCATGAAAAAGATGAAAGACGGATTCATATATAATGTACATTGTATAGTTGTCTGAAGAATTGGATCTGATGCCATCTGCTGGCTGTAAGCTCTATTTTCTTTCAGACAAAGAAAAGATTGTGTAGACATATTCCAATATCTATATCTATAAGATACCAGTGTCATTAATTGTGCTGTTTTTTGGCTGGAGTAAAGCATTTTACAGGGGATTTTTATCCAAAGTGGAATATATTATAACTGCTGAATAAATTAAATGGTAACATATTCTATCTATCTATCTATCTATCTATCTATCTATCTATCTATCTATCTATCTATCTATCTAATAGATAGATAAAGCTAATAAACTGTCCATGTAAAAGAAAAGAAAAAAGAAATACATATGGCTACAAGATTTAAACTCAAAACCCAGTGGTTGTAAGCCAGATGCTCTAATTCAAGGCCTCTTGTGAGGTCAAGTGAACAGGGCTAGTTGGCAAAGCTGGTGTAGGTGTGGTAGTTGAAGTTTGGGAAGTATCAGCAGCTCTACTCTGTTGGCAGAACAGCTGATGTCAATAGGGAGAATTAAAAAAAAATCTTAAGCAAGTCCCAATGCCAAAAATCTAGCTGGATGCAGTATATGTAGACTTTATTGTATAAACTAATACTAATATGGGATTAAAATATTGATTTTGATCTACTCAGAGACTATGAAAAGACTGGAGCCTGCAATACCTTATCTCCATAGAAATGGATCTCTAACTCGCATCTATAGTATGTACAGTAGTATACCATGTGTTATGTAAAAGAGGAAATCAATTACTCCTATATGCTACAAGCAACAAGGATTTTGTTCACGCTAAGATGCAAGTTATCCCCCCACCCGTACCCACAGAGCACACTCTAGAAATCTATCAAATAATTTATAAACTAATTTTAATTTTATGTATATTTGATACATTAATGTTTAGAATACATAACCTTTAATTATGCTCAAAAGAAATATAGAACAGTCTATGATGCGCCAAATAGAAGTTCTGCAGCCAGGCACCCACAATAACGACCAGACCACCACTGGACCAGAGATATATGGAAAAAATGTAGATAATTGCGGTTCCCCACGGCGCTCCTTCTTTCCACAGGATAAATGACAATCCCCCGTAGTAAGTGTAAATCAATCCCTCAAGTCAAATGCCATAGAAAATCAAAAAAGAGGGGTAGGGATTAAGATAAATATTCAATTTATTTGCAACACATAAATTTAAACACAAATGACATTAAAAGACAATTGCATAAAAGCAAGTGCAAAAATAGTGTCAAAAAGACATCTTGACATCACAAGCATATAAAACATGCATATAAAAAACATATAAAAAACATAAAGAGCACAGAACACGTTGGAGCGTACCAGAGTGGAGGGGGGGGGGTGAAGAGATGGAATAGAACAGCGCTGTAGTAGTCACCCTTCCCCGACAACAGCGGTCAGCTCCTTCGTGTGCCCTCAAA
>WWET01005177.1:0-12877 GCA_011038615.1 Limnodynastes dumerilii
GGTGCACCTCGGCTTCCCTGTTGTTTGTTTTTACTTGTTCACTGCTCTGTTATGACTTTATCGCATCCATCCAGGTTTCAGTATATAGTTTAATGATTGGGCACTTAGATGTAGAATAGGGTCATTTATACTCCGTTTGTCACGGAGTGAAGTCCCGCCGTGAGGCGGCTAGGCACTTCTTTAGGGACAGCTTATGCTTTTTTAGACCAGGGTGTTTAGAACTTGATGGATGTTAATTTTTCCACTTGTACTTTATAATATTTTTTCAGATTGCTCTGCTCCTTTCTGGTCATATTGGCAATACTGGGAATGATGCACAACTGTCACACTTGACATTTGAATAGAGACATCTGTGACATTTTTGTTTCTATATTAGCTCTTTAAATGTACTGTTAGCCATACTTGCACTAGGGGAATCTGTTACTCTTGTTCTGTTGCAATTATGTTACAATGTTGATACTATAAATATTTTCCCTCTAGATTGTTATTAATTTACCAGCTGTATGCCCTTCGAGTGCCTGGTCCAGCATTAACAATGATAGGTGCTTTTTGGTTTATTACATTATAATTTGATTACTAATATGTTAAATTAAATCAATATGTTACCTTAGCACCCTTATTATTTTCCTGTTTATTGTTACCTCACTTTGAGACATCATTTATCATTTTTTTCTAAGGCTCCTCATTGTATACTGTGGAACAAATTTATAGCGAGCAGTGAATTTTTATTTTTTGGGTGTATATTTCACCTTTTATATTAATCAATTAAAAGTTATATTTTATATTTTTCTTCTTTACTTCTCCTACATTCATCACTGGAATAAATTTATGTCAGCCAGTAATCTACATTAACCATATTTCTTTCTCTATTAGTGCGCTTTAAATTGGTCCAACTTTGTCTCCTTTTTCTACTGAAAGGATTATCAGTCTGCTGTGAGTGAGAAGGTAAATAACCCAGCTATAGGCAAGTGTGTAGTAAAGACTGCATTGTGTGATTCCTCTAAGGTTCATGTAAATATGGATAAAATTGAAATAACCTCAGCTCCTGTGGTGGGACCGGGTTTGAGGGCTACTGCAGTCGCCTCGGCAACTTCTAGTGGGGACCAGGGGGTGGGGTCAGGGTTGTACCCAGTCTCTTCTCCGGTTATGGTTGCTGTAGGGTTAATGTCTGTGGGGGCTCCTGTTCAGGTCTCTAGAGTTGAGCAAGATTCAGACTTGGTGCAAGGTGTAATGTTTACAAAGGCTGCAGCAACAGGCAATATAGTAACATCTGGTAATCCCCTGCCTGGGTTTGTTAGTACAAGTAATGGTGTTGCTGGAACAGCAAGCAAACCTTCTTATGCGAATGTAGCTGCTAGCAGTAAGTCACAGCCAGGGGGGGAAGCTGTAAGTCCTAGGAGGTATGGCTGCCTGCTTTGGGGAAACGTGAGTTGATCACCATGGAAATGGGATCGCACAGCCTGCCCAAGGGTATAAATACACCCCAGTGACAGCAGAGCTGTCATTAGCGTTGGGATGTCCTGTAGTGCAGGACATGAGTTCCGTCGGTCTTTTGGGTTTTTTATTTTGCAAGACCTCCCCCACAGATTACAAGCTTAGAAGATGGGATCGTAATCAAGATGGTAAGTAACTATTTTTAATTATTATTTTCATGCTATTTTTTTTAATTAATTTGTTTTTACTTTACACTATTAGCGGGCATTTTATTTTACCTACCACTATTAGCGGATATTTTTTTTTTACATTATTTGGGGGTATTAAATGTAATTTATTCTTTATAGGGGGGCATTAAATGTTTAGTATTTTTTTAAGGTTAGGGGCCAGCCCTATATTTTATTTAGGTGCTAGGAGGGGTATTCATTTGTGTTGTTGTTGTAACGGATGACAGGGCATACTGACACTTGTGGTTCTCCAAGTCCTAGCATGCCCTGTCATCCTTGGGCATGCTGATGATTGTAGCACTACAAGCATCAGCATGCTCTTCAGCGATAAAAATCCACTAAAACCCGGGAAATTCCTGGTGATCTGAAAGGGTCAGACCCGGGAATTTCCCGGGTTTTTGGTGGACTCATAACGCGATCATCTCCCAGAAAAGTCTCGGGTACGAATTCCCGGGTTTTTCAAAGGTGCCAGTGTGAAAGCGGTATGACTATTCTCAGCTACAATAATTGCAGCAGCTGTGGCAGGAACACCATCTACCACCAGCCTGCTAACTTCAGCTGTGACAGAATTAACCCCTTGCATCTCCTCAGCAGCATCCATATTAACACTAGACAAGCCTGCCTTAATGTCAGAAACACCACACTCTGCTGCCTCTGCATTGTCTACAATCTTACAAGATATATCTATATGTCCATCTGTTACCATACTCTCTGACACAGCTCTGACAGACACATTATTACTTATCCCAAGAACTTCCATTTCCTCCACAGTACATACATCCAGCGAATTTCCCAGGGTTCTGATCTGTATTAAGCACCCCACAGACACATTAGGAGACACTGGGACCACAGAAGGGGCATTAGGAGGAAAAAACCCCAAGTCTGTTCTGTCCCCCCCCCCCCCCCCACCCCCCCCACACACTTTGCGCGTCACCATAGTCAATTGTGGCACTTTATCTCTCAGTAACACAGTCTCTCTGTCTCTTACACAGCTGGGTTCAGCATCTGATTCGGAGTCCACAGACCCCACAGCTTGCCTCAGACTTGCAATTTTGTTCTCCAGCATGATCTCCTCCTCCTCCAGGCTAGTAATCACTTGCCTCAGCTTTTCCCGATCACAGCTGTGTTTTCTGTTGCATGTCCTCTTTTTCTGTGCTATCTGCATTCAGACACGGCCCAAGGAAGTAGTCAGCGACTTCATCTCCACCAGCAACTCTCTATCTCCCTCATGTGTGCGACCACAAGGAAACTTTTCAATTTTGCCATTGCCAGGACTCTGCACCTTGTTACTTTTAATGTAAAACAATGACGGGGAATCCGTAAAAGCGCTAAAAGTCCTGCTACAAAGTCTACTCCCTAGAGTGTCCACACTACTCCATAGGCAATACAAGATAATAAAAATCAGGAAATAAACATAAGCGCTAGGACAATATATAAAATTAGATATGATATAAAACCATGTACTATGCAGCACACAGGTGAAAAGATGCGTTAGGTGGTAGGTTCCATGAATCCATGGGGTAATACAACCCAGAATCAAAATTCAGGTAGATACTTAAAGTTCTGTTAAATAAAATCCACTGTTGCATACACACTCTCCTCCATGGGGTACATATGAATAAAAGTAGACAGGGATCAACGCAAAGTAAAAGGCAATAAAAGACTCATAAAAGTCTAAAATAATCAAACTTTACTGCAATATATAAAACAGAACATATATGTAAAATTAGAAATAAAAAACTGAGGGGTAAAACAATAATCCCTTACCAATATAGCACCAGAGTCCCGGGAAACTGCAGATTGGACGTCCTAATCAGTGGTGTTAGAGAAGTCCCAAGGCATCTGTGGAATGAAGGCGGGGGAGAAGAGATACCGATCAGCTGCTGAAACCGGATCCTAGACGCGTTTCGGACTCTGCCCTTTTTCAATAGTGATACGGTAGTAGGTATGATGGTCCTTTTATAGTGAGAGTCGAGGTTGTCTCCTCCAACGGAAATCCGGTTTCAGCAGCTGATCTGTATCTCTTCTCCCCCGCCTTCATTCCACAGATGCCTTGGGAGTTTCCCAGGCCCAGTCAGAGTTTCCCCTTGGGAGTTTCCCAGGCCCAGTCAGGGGCCTTTCCTGGGGAGTATCCCCAGGAGGCTCCATCCCAGCAGGAAACTCCTTCTAGACTGCTATGGTCACAGGAGCTCTTGGACAGCACGTCTGCACAGTGTCAGTGTGTTACTGGTAATGGCAGTGTTGCTGGACAGTCTCTATCCTGTGTGTATGTTACAGATAGAATGGTATAGTGTGTTACTGGTAATGGCAGTGTTGCTGGGACATTCTCTATCCTGTGTGTATGTTACAGATAGAATGGTATAGTCTGTTACTGGTTATTAGCAGTGTTGTGGGGTATTCTATCATTATTAATATATGTAGCCTTTGAATTTTTAAGTGCATGATTTTCTATTTTTTGTCATTAAACAGTAGTTGTCATGTTCTTGGTCATTTCTCCAGTCTACCTGGATCATCAATCATCTTATTTATCTGTCCTTGTGTGAAAAGTGTGGGGTATCTTTTGCCCATGCCATGTATTGACAAAATTGGCACTGGCGATGGGCATAATTAGTGGGCTTAAGAGACAGGATAGTGTTCACCATCAGAGCTCGGTTGCAGTCCCCACTACGTTGGGCTGCTTTTAGAAATAGAGACAGCCGAAAGTTCCTTTTTAACTGTCTCTATTTCGAATAGGAAGCCATTTTATTGTTTTTTAAATGACAGGCTGAGTGTGCTAATCTGCGCACTCACCCAATCAAATTCGCAGGACCCACCGTTGACAGCTCAGGAGAGGTGAGTAACCTCTCCGGGGAATTTTGGTGTTTGGGCTGGGGGTTAGGGTTAGACTCTTAGGAAAGGAAGGTTAGGTCCAAAGAAGAGGAAAATTAGGATCAGGTTACGGGTAGAGGGGTCTTAGGGTAAGGCTATAGAGAAGGGAGGCTTAGGGTTAGAATTAGGGGAAGGGTTTGGGTTAGTTTTTAGGCTTACCTATCGGAGCACCGTGTTTGGTGCTCCGGGGATCGATTGCTATGCCTCATTGAGTCGATATCCCAGCCAGTTAGAAACTGACCCACACTCATCAGGGCTTTGGGGCAGGTAAGTATTTTTAAAATTCCTTTATATATGCGTGGAATGTAAATTTCCTACCAAATTTCTCTACAAATTTGAGTTATTAATACTTTACTTATTTTTAATTATAGATTTGTGTTAGAACACCACTGGGTGTCCGGGTATTTATGGTACCCCGGGATTACCTTGGCAAAGTACCGGGGTGACCTAAGACAAGAGAGAGAGAGGAAACGGGTCACTCACCAATATGTAGAGCCTGCGTCCGTCTGAGTATTCGCTAGAGCCCCTGATGGTGGGGATAGACTGGAGCTGGTAAGACTTCTTCAGGATACACACCTTAGAGGTAACACGGAGGAGGAAATGGGGCCAAGAGGGAATGGATGAGAGGAAGCAGGTAAGTGGGTGAAGCAGTAACAGAAGGGACCGTACTTGACAAACAACAATGGACACTGAACGGACAAACTAGGAAGACCAGACTGGACTGACTCACAAGACTAACTGGGAGATACACACTACACTCACCCCAGAGGATAATCCCATAAGGGATAACACAGACAGGCAGTCAGGAGAGGAACAGGTTAATGCAAAAAGGGATTAACAGCAAGGAGCAGATAGGGAAGTTGACACAAGTGGATAACAAGCAGGAACCAGGAAGGACAATGATGGGGCACTCAAGAAAGCGACAGGAAACTATGAGAAGATAAGAGAGGAGAGATAAGTAAGAAGCACAGGGAGCAGGCGCTATAACCGGTGGGAAACTGATGTGCCTGCAGGTCTATTTACAGGGGAGGCTGGCCAATGAGGAAACAGAACCAGGACCAGTCTCCAGCAGCACTTGGGCGCTGTTATTCCAGGTAACAGAGTGATCGGACCAATCGCTATGCTGCGCCGCAAGACAGGAGGAAGTAGCGTTCTGGTTGCTGGGTGACCAGAACGCACTGCAGGACTGCGCGCCGGGAGGCTGGGGAGAGTGAAAGCACATGGCTAATTTGCATGCCATCCGTTCACGTAACGGCATGCAGTGGGAGAGCATCGGACCCAGAGAAGATGGCGCCGGAGGAGCAGAGGAAGGTAAGTGCAAGCAGCAGCACGTAACAATTTGTCACGTATATGTCCCAAGAGTCAGCAACACCTCAACACTGACCAGATTAGGAGATGTGGACTAAATGGCCCTTTACGAATATTACATCTGTGCAAGTTCACACAAGGACAACAGAAGGAGAGAATTTCCCTCTGTAACAGGATGCATACATTTTGCCTAAAGCTCTCTCTTGCCACGTGAAAAGCTCTCTGCTATTTTTATCCGGCACTGTGAGCTTCAGCCATTGACAGCGCGCTTTGAAGATGAGGGCTTCCATTACCGGACTACCATCGATCTCAGAAGGCTGCTGTTCTTTGAACTAACTTATTTTGCAATGTCTTGTAAGACGTCTTCAAATAACTCATTAAAAGTACAGGAACATTTTACGCAAATTAATTGTCAAATATAGACTAAAACTAATTGTTTCTTTTTCTTCAATTGATCACTTGGTTTTAACAATTTTTTTTTCGTCCCTCTATCAACCAAGTACAAACAGCTTTAAAGCAATATAAGTGCTAAAAGGGCAGCTTTTATGTGTTTACAACCATAGTCTAAATTCTCTTAAAGTTTCAGACTATTGGCTCTATTTATGTGTAGCTTCTTTTTTTAATGAATAAAGCTGTTCCAGGCAAACAGCGAGCGAGGCAGTTTCGTTCATTAAATTGACCAAAACTTACCTGCCCTGTGAGGTCCCGCGATGATCTCTGGGCTCATCACAGGAGACTTTATTCATAAGTCGTGTACCTGTGCATGCGCAGAGACTGAATATTTCAAGTCCCGGTATGAAACACACTGCATGTGCTCAGTGTCATCATATCAGGACCCCATACATGCCCCCCTTATCCTCCCCCTAATAACAGCTATTAGGGGGAGGAAATGGGGGAAATATTGGGAGATCGCTTGGATATCTGCACTAATGCCATCCTGAGATGGCGTTAGTTTTACGCTGAGGCAGAGTGTAAAACTCCGCTCCGGCATTTTATAAGTATTACGAACTGCTTGCCCGCTCTGAAAAGAACGGGCCAGTGGAGAGCCCCCGATATTTAAACGGATGGCCTATTTTCCATGCCAATCGTTGGTTTGTAAATATGAAAACCTTCATTTTCATGCAATAAAGCCCATTTTCATGAAAATGGGCATTACCACGTGAAAATGAAGTTTGTAAATAGACCCCTATGGGCCTGGTCTAAGATCATCAAATCACCCATCTTCTGCAATGTGCATGCACGCCAGATATTCCACATCGGAACTCCTATCGTACGGATCGGTTGTAGATCTGTGCAGAGATTTGAAGGCAGGGTTCTGGACATGTAAGTGTTCAGATCTCAGCATGTGACAGGAGAGTTCAGTCTCTTCTCACATGCTGACTTATAGATCTCACGTATGGTAAATGTACAGAGGTAAGGATATATGTCTCTTATGATGATGCTGATGACTTATGTTCATCATTGTCATCAACGTTTTTAATAACCCTTAATGAAAAGATATACACTTGATTCATTTTATTGCATTTTGAATTGGGGTGTTAGAACAGGGGGTGCAAAGTGAATGACTACATTCCAAAATTACTACAGTTTGTAGCATGATTGTGTGAACTGGGACATTATTTCATGCACCTGGAAGCTCCATCTGTGGCTTACTCATCAACAACAACATATGTCTCGCAACATAGGTCTGCCAGGTGCCGATAATAGCTACTAGGCATGCGTAGTAACTTATTTATGTAATCTACGTATTGAATAGCTACTAGGCATGCGTAGTAACTTATTTCCGTAATCTACGTATTGTTGCGTTAGGTAGATTGCGTATATGTGGTCTTAAAGACCCCATATAAGCAAGCTATGTAACGCAGCGATACGTAGATTACGGAAATTAGTTACTACGCATGCCTAGTAGCTATTATCGGTACCTGGCAGACGTATGTTGCGAGAGGTAAGTTACTGTGGTATAATCATGTCAACTGTTAGCTACAACAAATATTGGAGCTGTGTTTGATCATTTAAGGATTAATTAAATATGATGTCTTGCTCCAATGTTCTGATGCCCTTAATATATCATATGGTGGATGTAAAATAAAATTTGGGCTCCTGATAATTCTTTTATCTTGATCTTGATGAATTGATCTAGTAACTCTAGGGATTACAATAGAAATTGACAGGAGGGCGGGATTTGCAGGAGATTTGCCGGCTCTCCCGAGATACAGGGAGAAATGCATACATTTTAGGAGTCTTCCAGATATTCCGAGATAGTCTGCAACCCTGTTTAATACCGACTATTAGAACAGCAGACTGTCTTGGCTAAACGGTCCAAATATAAAGAAAAGAGTCCTAAGAAACAGCGCTATTACTGCTGCATTCTACCAACCTACGGAAGATCCACACTTCCAAGAAACTGTTAAGAATACCAAAAAAATGATAGATTGAGAATGTGCCGTAAATGCTACCAATAGTATGCATTTAAGTAATCGTTATCCAATACTTTTTAAAATCAAAAACATATCTTATACCGGTAGGTTATGTAGAAGGTTTAGACTTAATAGTATAGGTGATAGACATACTAATTTTAATAAAAATATCATGCAAGGTACATATTAAAAATTCTTAGTAATGGAACACATAAATTCAATAGTTCAATAAATATATAAACACTGAATAGGCAGTAAATGAAACATTTAAAAATTAAGAAGAATTCAAGAAAAAATAGACATATAAATAAATGAATTAAATAGATATATATGTAATGGGCTGAAATAAAATACACAAAACAGACTGTGAAAAGATTTATGCATATATATTCTATGGAGAATTATAGATGGATGTATAGTCCAAAACATCCCAAATCAGAATATCGAGGTAAAAAGAGAAACAATATCTAAAAAGTCCAACTATTGTAATAATAGCACAGCCCCTCTGGGTGCAGCGATACTTGGCTTTTGCCCCGGAGTACCGCCCCCTCAAAGGAAAGAAAATATGAAATTAATATAATAGAGTGCCGTTTACTATAACATAATAAAACAGAATCAGTACCAAATATAAATATAATAAATGAAAGTGGAAACTTTCCTGACAAGGGAGCTGGTGTGCAAATGGGTGATCCCAGTCCTGCGGACGATGTATCAAGGACGCGACTCTCGGAGAACTACTTCTGGACAGCTTGTGGAAGGAGGTCGGTGCGCTGGTTACTCCGTATGGTGTGCTCATGGAAGGCAGGTATTTTGCGACGCGTTCCGGAGTCGAAGGGTTCCTTTTTCAAAGCGGTATTGCACCGGAAGAGGGGCTGGCTGTATTTAAAGTGCTTGGAAGTCCTGCACAGGTGTAAATTGTCATTGCTGATTTGTATTGCCAAATGGGGAGATCTTACATATAGGCACATAGCATACTTGTGCTTCCCAATGTTCTTTTCTATGGATCCAGACCAGGGGTGTAGGCCCCCCCCCATGATTTTTGTTGGGGGGGGGGGCAAAGCCTGTGTTTTGCCCCCCCCTGAACTTCTGCACCAAGGTGGATGAGCCCCTCCATGTACTTCTGCTCTGCACAAAATGAGGATGAATGAAGCAAAAATGGGGATGAATCGATAATAGCTTTATTTGAACTTGTCAACTGTTGTCACTTCTGTTTACCAAAAATAAAGTTGTCTTCATGTTTGTTCTGTACATTTTCTTATTGCAAACACTTTTTCTTTCTTTCTTAGAATCCTTGCTGTCACAATTTGCAGTAAGAAGAAGCAGACACAGGAGCCCGGGAGGTGATACTTCACATTGACTATTCTTATAATGTGAAGGACAATGCAATAGAGAGAGCGAATACTGTAATTGTGGCTTGTGGACGGTATAAAACGTTAGCAGCAGTCTCATTATTGCCAGATCATCGTGTAGATAACGGTTGCCTTAAGAATTGTAGAGCCATGATGCCCTGACCTATGTACGACAAGGGACTTACACAAGTCATTTGCGTAAGTCCCCTGTCTCGGAACATCTGCGTATGTGCGCACCAGATGTTCCGTCGGCATACCTACTGACGTATATAACTAAGTTATGTATGTCAGTAAATATACAGAAGGGGCTGACCCTTCGCTGGCCATTTAAATGAGGGAACAGAGGAAGCCCGTTACGAATAGGCTGTATGGCCGCAGTCCTAATCATAAAAGTTAAGGTAGCTATCTGTCACGTAATTGTCGTAATTCTCACAGACATCGGTGTGTGCAGGGGGCGTGTCTTACAGTTAGAGGGGAGTGCAGGGGGCGGGGAGTGCAGGGGGCATGTACTTCCCGCTATGGCTGCTTAACTATGGACCCACACATGCACGTAAAGCGTGTGGAGGTCAGGATCTGGCTCATGGTGCCTGGAGAACCTCATGGAAAAGGGGCTTCAGTAGACCTTGGCCTCTTGTCCCCCCATGAAAGTTTTCGTTCCTATGCCCCTGATCCAGACTATCTTATAATCTATAAAAAACTGAAAGATAATCCTACAGATAGGTTTCAATCTTCTCTTTGTGGATGGCTATCCAAATACATTGAGATAGGTATCATTACACAGGAACAATTTTTGCTTTCTATACAACACAGAACCGTCAGTCCCGGTCATGTATATTCTTCCCAAAATTCATAAAAGCCTTACCAATCCCCCGGGCAGACCTATAGTGGCTGGGACTGACTCTATCACAGTCAATTTATCCATTTTTATAGATTCCTACCTGCAACCCTTTATGTCCAAAATCCAATCATATTTGAGGGATACCACCCACATTTTAAATGTACTCCAGAAAGTACAATGGCAGTCCCATTTTAAGCTGATCACAGCGGACGTCAGTTCATTATATACTATTATCGAACAGTGCAGTACAGAAGTTTTTAGCCCAGTCCGACTATGCTGAGAGTTTACAAAAATTCCTTTTAGAAGGTATAGAATTCATGCTGACTCACAACTTTTTCCATTTTTACGATTCCTTGTTTCTCCAACTTAGAGGGACCGCCATGGGGACTAGATTTGCGCCCTGCTACGCCAACATGTTCATGGCGGTCTGGAAAGAACGTGCCACCCTCCAGGTAGGGGCAAATCTGGTCCTCTGGCGACGTTACATAGACAACATTAACTTCATCTGTGGAGAATCGGATGAGTCTCTCCAAGACTTCTGTAGAGTCCTGAATGATAAAGAAGATGGGATAGTATTGTCTTATGATGTTAGCCAGACACAGGTCAATTTTCTTGACTTAACAATATATGTAGAAGGGGGTGCACTACACACGAAAAACTATACGAAACCGACCGACATAAATTCGTTTATTCCCATTAGTAGCAACCACCATTGCCTATGGCTTAAAAACATACCGAAGGGCCAATTTCAGAGAATCAAAAGAAATTGCTCTAAAAGGGAGGTAGAGACACAACAATTATCCAAAATGAAGGAACTCTTTATTGAGAAGGGTTATCCCCAGGATGACCTGAATAACATCATGAGAGAGGTATCAGACATTCCAAGAGATTCTTTATTAATTAAGAAATCTAGGACACAGAACAATCACCATTCTCGAGTAGCCTTCATTGCTCAATATTCAAGAGACCATAAGTAAATAGAGAGAATCATTAGGATTTGAACATTCTTAGCCAAGACCCTAAGTTGAAAGGTTACATAAATCAACTTGTAAGATCCCGTTTTTTAGAAAATCAGGGTAACAGAGTTAGCAGGAACCAAGGTTTCTTCCTATGTGGCTCATGCCTTATGTGTGAAAACTGCCCCATCAATAATTCAACTAAGAAAGTTGATTATTTTGTATCTAAAAGCAATGGCAGAAAGTTTCAGATTCAGAGACTTCATTACCTGTAACTCAAAATTGTGTATATTTACCTCATTGCAAGTGCGGGAAACAGCACATACCGCAAGACCCCTCAAAACTCGATGGGGGGAGCATCTTCGTAATATCCGGAAGGGACTCCTGACCCATTCGTTATCTGCACATTTTAAGGAAATACATTCCTGTGATCTGTCGTCCATAGTCAGGTTTTTAGGTATCAAACAGATTAAGAACAATTGGTGCAAAAAATAATATACCCACTAGATTGGCCCAATCTGAGATGAGATACATTTTTGACATGGACACTCTAACACCGTTAGGCCTCAATTCGGATTTTGAACTCCTAATATATTTCTTTCTTCCTCCAGGACCCTAACTGGTCATTTCTCCACCAACCGCATCTACAGCCATACCGGCCTGGCCACACCCGATCTCGTCCAATCTTAGAAGTGAAGCAGGCCTGGGCCCGGCCAGTATCAGGATGGGGGACCACCTGAGAATACTGGGTGCCATAGGTGAGACAGGACTAGCTCCTCTCCAGTTTTCCACAGGGTCTATATTCATTCCTGGTCCTATGATCCGTGATGCCTCATCTGGGGTGTCCTTGTCAATTCATGTGTCGATTTATGTATTCATCGCTTATGCCCTATTTATAAATCTAGTTTATCCATTGATATATGTATTCATCCAGTCCATCCATCTAATTTATACATTTGTTTAAATCCTTGAGTTTTACTTCTTACTTTTTATTTATTAGTAGAACATTTTCATATGAAGTATGGAAGGATATATATTCTCCAGCACATTCAGCCAGTTGCAGAAATATTATGTACACGCCTTACAGTCTGATCCATTTTTAGAAATATGCATGTCTTACAGTCACCCTCAATATTAACCATTTGTAAATATATTTAATGTTTTATCAGATTTATGCTCCATCTAGTCCACCCTTGTTGCAACATTTTTATATTTACTTATCAAAGGGTATATTTTTAGAGGTTTTTTGAAATATAATCTATTTAATATTATTTTAGTCGTAAGATTAGAATCCAATCCATTGTCTATCCTTTATCGAATATTGATTTATTGCATCGATTGACATTAATTCTGGGAGGATTTGTTAGAATATGATTTAATATTAAACTCAGTTGTGGGCTCTATATCCCAGATATATCCCTATATAGGATTTGGTATAAAATGTGTGTAATATTTGGATATATTTCAACACTTTATATAT